>KN887852.1:35245-46675 GCA_000934455.1 Apostichopus parvimensis | reverse complement strand
ACCTTGTAAAAGTTAATACTATTCTGTAAACCTTGTAAAAGTTAATACTATTCTTTACACCTTGTAAAAGTTAACTATACATGTATGGAGTGGAAACAAAGAATTTCAACCTAAACTTCCAATGTTTCAGTTTTCAATGATTTGATCATGCCTTATTTACCTAGGGTCCAGGGTCTTCATGCCTAGGGGACCCAGCAAGACATCTTGGGCCGTTGAGAGGGCAGTCCATGCATTGCTGGGGGTGAATAACTCTGGAGCCTGCAAGAGAAAAAAAAATGGAGTATTAAAGAAAGCTGGAGTACTAAACCAACGCATCAAAGAGTAAATTAAAGGTCAAGATACACGACACAAGTTTTGTCAGGTTGACAATGCATGAAGTTTCCTAATATGGGACTCAAGAATCTTGGTCCAATCCTGCAGGTCACCATGCAGGTCCAATCCTGCAAAGTCCCATCCTGCAGGAGCTATGCTGCAGGGTCATCCCTGCAGGAGCTTTTCTGCAGGGTCATCCTGCAGTACCTATTCTGCAGGGTCATCCTGCAGGAGCTATTCTGCAGGGTCATCCTGCAGGAGCTATTCTGCAGGGTCATCCCTGCAGGAGCTTTTCTGCAGGGTCATCCTGCAGGTACCTATTCTGCAGGGTCATCCTGTAGTACCTATTCTGCAGGGTCATCCTTGCAGGAGTTTTTCTGCAGGCCCTACACTGCAGCTTTTCTGCAGGGTCATCCTGCAGTACCTATTCTGCAGGGTCATCCTGCAGGAGCTTTTCTGCAGGGTCATCCTGCAGTACCTATTCTGCAGGGTCATTCCTGCAGGAGCTATTCTGCAGGGTCATCCTGCAGTAGCTATTCTGCAGGGTCATCCCTGCAGGAGCTATTCTGCAGGGTCATCCTGCATGAGCTATTCTGCAGGGTCATCCTGCAGGAGCTATTCTGCAGGGTCATCCTGCAGGTACCATCCTGCAGATCTCTGCATAATACTTCAACAGTTGACAAGAACCAAACTCAAACTTGTAAAGTGAGTGTGACTTATCAAGCATACCATGTTTATGAAAGCTGCCTCATGTGTTGCATTGTAATCTTTCACCATTCTTAACAAAGTCATTGTAATGTTGGCATATATTGGATACAGTTCAATCAAATTAAGGCACCATATACAAAATCAGCTATGCGGAATCCCGCGCCCCGTTCCGCCGCGGGTTTAATCCTACCGCGGTAAACTGCCATGAATAGCGCTATTGTTGATCGGAAGGCACTGGTTGAACAATGGTCGAGTGTTTTATCCGCCGCGTTTGGACGGTGATCCTTTCATGTTACCTTGTATCCGTTTTAAATGAAGGAACAAAGGTTTATCCGACCGCGGCGGGCCTACGTGATCAGGACGTTGATTTTGAATGACAAGTGAAAAAGTAGGCTTCTCTCCACGTATATCGAAAGCGATATATGTTTTTACGTGCAGTGTAAGGGGCCTTTTCAAAACTCTCTCAAAATATCTCTTTGGTGATATCAAGCACGGGAATCTATCAGAAATATACCTGCCATTAGGCGCCATATATTTCTAGAAGACTGCAACCAAGTAGGCATATTCAACAAAATCTTCCGATAATACTTCTACGATGTTCGCAAAGTTGTTGCAGCTACTCTGGATGAAGCTTTTCATAACAACTTTACGTAAAGTACCGTAACCCCCCAAATCAAATGGTTGTGCTTGAAACAGCTTGCGTATTGTTTTGTTGAATATGAAAGCCCAAACTGTTTTGGAACATACCATTGTTCTTGACGTTGGTGTCAAAACATTTCTTGACCAGCTGCCATGGAGAAACTAGGTCAAGCACCTGTGAACTTGAGATTTGTTTTCACTTCATGGAGTTGGCTCTAATGTTGTAATAGTTTCCACTATTATTCACGTGTAATGGACCACATGTACTTAGGTCTCCTGCTAAATATGATTAAATATTCATTAATTATTACACGAAGAAGGTTTATTGAAGTAATTAAAATGCTTTATCCGTGTGGATATTCCATCATCTTGTTAGAAAAATAAAAGCAGGTGACTTTCAAAATAGTATTCGCTTGTAGAAACTCCTTTCTTCGCGCATCGAATGGTCGAACGACGAAGCCGCGATAGGACAACGTTATGGTCACTGTGTTGTGTAAGTGTGTATTACTTGTGTGTATATTTGCGCTGCATGTACTGCATCAGTGCATGTCCAAAACGATATGATACGATGGAAAATTTTATTTTGGACTCTAATGGAAAAACCCATTGACCATGATTTTGATTGAGGAAACCCTGCACAAACCCCTGGAAACTCCGCAAACATCGATACAAATGGTAACACAAATGATAAGAAATATTACTAATAAAAAAAAACCTGTTGAACATGTGTATTAAACAAGAAGTTGCTCCATCGGTTGAAAGAATAAAAACGTTATTTTTCTGAGGGTAAATGTCGATCAACTACTTCTGAGGTTACTTGAAACTTAACTGTAAAGATTCCATTGTTAAAATTTGATCATCCGCTCGCAGCTGAACGCTATCATTACTTCCTTGAATGGAGACTAAGTACTATTGTTTGCGCGGCCGGACGCAGTCGGCTTAGCAGTGGTGAAGGGCTCTGCCTTGGGTTAATCCGACTGCAGGAAAACGGGAGCGCCGCAGTCGGACGGCAGGGTATTGTTTAGCGTGGAAGACGCGGGATTCCGCATAGCTGATTTTGTATATGGTGCCTAATATAAGTGGTCGCTTTAGTGAGTGAATTATGAATCAATGAACCCAGTATATAAAAATTTGTGCTCCACAAATTAAATGTAATGTCTTATTGTTTTATCTTTCAAGTCTTTCCCTAATTCCATGGTTCCTGATGCACGGTTGGTAGACTAAAAGATCAGATCACCTTTCTCAAGACTTTCTTTAAATTGCACAATATGCTACCAGCAGAATTTGAAACAAAACGTAGCATCTTAAAGGATAACAATCAACAAAAAAATTAGTTCTGCTTTGTAACAGACCATTCACAAACAGACACTGATGCAGGTGGCAATTGAGCACCACCTCTGACATTTTAATTTAAAAAAATTAATTTCATCCAAGTGGCTGGACATCCTAGTCTAGTACAAAGAGGTCAGCTCCCCTGAAGCCACAAAGACAGCAAAAGCAAAACATACAGTTTCGTAACTTTAGACACAAGAATCTATCCTTACACAGTGAATGAGAAATAAGTCTGTTTATGTTATTTTGGTTTAATCTTCTCCAAGGCATGATCTCTCTTTGTGGGAAGATTCACACACACATTCACACCCATTTCCATTAACAAAGCTAATAGACAAAAACACACATCATCCAAGGCAAGAAAAAATTAAAGAGATAAATAAATTAATAAAACACACACAGAAGTACTACTTATGAAACCTCAAAAATACCACACAGTGTATATAGTAATTACTCACCACAACCATGGCTATGGGGAAGTTACATCTTAGTTGATAGTCCGCCCAAAACTGGGTTGCTCCGACGCTGTCCTTGTAAATACCAGCTCTATTGACAAGTTTGTTGGTTTCCTTACATACGTCGGACGGTACCCAAAACTTCGCTTCAAAGTTAGCTTGGATCTTTTGGTTCCATTCTGAGTAGGTCAGCTGGAAAGTCTTACCTAAAATAATGGAAAATACAACCAAAATTGACAAAAAATTATGACTTTTGTAATATTGTAATACTGTAATAGTATTGCAATACTGTTTCTGTAAAGTCACATCTTAAAATAGAATATCCAGTTTCCAATCCATTGAAACATTCCGTTTTCTAAATTTATCATATGATATAATGTAAATAAACAACCCTGGTATTTTGCATTGTACATTTTGCATTGATGTCGTTTTGGTAAGAAAGCCAGATAAATACACCGAATTTATGAATTCTTAGTGCAAACTATTACAGTAGTGTAGCATACTTCAATGTACTGACTGAACCTTTCGGCTACTTTCCACACATTTTCTCAAACATTTCTGCCACTGGAATATGTATGTTACCCTTTTGACACTGTCATCCTTGTGTTTATTCTTGAAGTTGAGATGATCCCTGATTGAACCCAATTGTCCGTTTGTCCCTTTCCAAAAGTCTTATCTACACAGTTTCTGTTGTTCATTTTATTTGAGTTTATATATTACTGGTGCTGGACAGCTCCCCTCCTATGCTTATGAAGAGATCCATCAAACTTGTGAAGTCTGGGTTGGATTACTTAATTGACTGATTCGTTACATACCTCAAAGTGACTGTCATGGTGGTCATGATTTATTAAACTTAAGACAAGTAACTACACAGAGTACTTGGGTACAGGAAATAACCCTGAGAAACACAAACACAGAATGGTACAGAGGTGAAGAGAGGGCAGTCAGGCAGGGCCAAGAGAGAGAAATATATATTACCGGTTTCCCGTGATGTCACACTATCATATGGAAAATGTCCGTCCTGGTTAAGCTTAGTCAACCATCTCACGGTTGACTTGCACAGGCCTACAATCTCTACAGGAGAACCGTCCCTGTGAAAGACAAGCAAAAGACAACCCCATTTCAGGTCTCAGTCGCTGTAATAACACATCAAAAATGGGTTATATTACCAAAATAAACTCTGGCCAACAGATTTTCTTTATTTGAAGCAAGTAGTACACTGTACACTCATCAGGAATGTGAAGAGGCCATTCTAAGTTTCTTTACATACCTAGGAGTGGCTGGTTTTCCCTTTATCCCAGCTATCTCTGATTCTCCCATTTTGTCCATCCATGTCCCACAATTCTTTTCACTTCCTCCGAATGGAAAGCCAGTCTCAAGGTCCACACCTACAGTGACATTGAAACCTGTACAAAGAAAGTGGCAAAAATAGTGTTTTTTGATCACTAATACCAAAAACAAAATTTATTTCAAGGGGAGTGCGGAGGGCAAAGGTACGAGGGGGCTAGTTTCATTCACATATTTTCCTTGTCTTTCCCTGAAGCAATAGACAATAAATTGTGGCCGCAATGTAATGTTCACTCACAGCGTAAGTATCCTCCATTCATTGTTTCAAGAATCAAACTCTGATGATATATTCAACAGCATTCACAAAAAGCTGCAGTAAGTTGCACAATTGTTACCAACCCACCCACCCATCCCCCTCCCACCCCCCTCCCTCGCATCATAGAAGTTGATGACAATCACTCGTTAACTCAGACTCTCTGAATGGTAGAGTAGAAGGAGATACAAGTTGATGACCACAAAAGGGGGAGGGGAGGAGAGGCGGAGGGTTGAGGATCAGTTATAAAAATTATCAGTTTTAAGCTTGGTAGATGGAAGAGTGCATAGTGGGGGTAGTAGTGAAGATGCCCAGTTATTAAAAAATGTGTAACAAGTTATTAATCAAAAGAGACATACGATACAGATAACAGAATTGGATACCTGTAGGACACAGAACACCAGTTGATATGCTTTAAGAGGTATATCACATCTTACCTTCCTCTGACATGTTTCTATCCAGCCCTGGTCCAGAGTGCCTCTCTCTGTAACCAACACCTTCCACATGCCTCTGTAGGGCCTCTTGTATAACATCATACAATGGTTGCTCCTATAACACAGATTTGAGATTGTTCTTAAATTACTAAACAGCTATTCGGCTACACTTAATAAATCCATGAAGAAAGTTGAAGCAATCTTAAAACTGAATAGGGTATAGATGCACAAGTGAAAACAAATTAGAAATGAAATGAAATTGTCTTCATTTTCTGTCTCGGTTATCTGTGGTTGCAAACCTTACATCTCTTGTCATAGAGATATTTGAGCACAAAATATAATAGTTGGCATTCAGTAGTAACTACTGATGCTTAATACCGCAACAATTACTGTTATTTTACAAAGCAAAATAATGTTAAGTTAACGTTTAGCCTCCTCCGAAACACACTCTCTCCACACATGTTGCATTGAGGCTTGACTACTTTGCATAACAGCCACTGGGATGAAGTTGTCATCAAGTGATTATGCTAATCCCTAACTGACTTCACATTTAAAGAAGAATTCTTCACACCACATAAAATCAAACCACTTATTCTGAAGTCAACCCTTCCAAGAAAAGTAATAATAAATAAAATATAACAAGGTATGAGAGTCATTTCGACAAGTAAGTCAACTAATGGCCATGTTAACCTCAAACAAAGTCTAACTTTGTGCAAAACATTCATATACAGAATCCCAGTGGAAAATTGAAAGTGAGATCTATTGGAAATATTACCACTACAAGTATATCCTACTTTTTATCCTAAAATAAATTGACCTTCAGGGATGAGCCTAGGGTAAGAAAAAAATCACAGAACTGCGGTATAGGCTCCAGTTTGTGTATGCTACAGTGTGTTAGGATAATACTTTTTGTCCCTGAGGTAGAAAAGAAATCACGGATATGCCGCGAATTTGCGGAAAAAGCTCATGCCTGGACCTTAATGACGATGCAGATAACTTACCACGAATCCAGCTGGTTGTGGTTCACAGTCGTCTGTTGGGTAGAGGCGAGACACTGGGCATTGTAGGATGGACAGACCATTCTCAACCATTTCAGAGTAGAGCTGAATGCAATACAGCCAGAACCATGTAGCATCTCGACAGTTATACCTAGCGTGCTCCCCGCCACCGAGAAGATTTGGTATCAGACCGTGGCGAAGGGTACCTCCGAAAGCTAAAATTAAAAATCTGAATAGAAAGAGAAGGATTTAAAACAGTAACAGACTGATTTACCTTTAATTAGTTGCTAAACTGCTATGTAACTCCATGTTTTCTTGTTTTTGGGGGAAGCAAAGGAGACATTGCTAAAACGCTTAAATTACATTTTCCTGAATGATAATAAGGTACAGAAATAGTCTTTGCAAAAAGAAAAGAAATTTCAGCTATCTACAGTATCAATTAAAAGTGTTGCAAGTTAAAATAAAGAGAGATATGACTCACTTGGTATAGGGTGGGAGAAGAGAACAGGGGGTGGGGAAAGGGAATAACAGTGAGAGGAACAGAATAGGGAAAGGGAAAGGATTGGGGACAGGGAATTAGGTCAAAAACAGGGTACAGGGATGAAGAGGGCTCACATTCGAGAGTCTCATCCTGGTGTATTTGAAAATGAAGAAATACTTCTACCAAAGTCACAGGTATATATATATTACAAGCACATACCCTTTCACTAATCACATGAATGCTTCACCTTCTTTAGCATTACATAGTTGGCTGGAGTATTTATCAGAGCTACTAAAGTGAAGTGTATTCTGAAGAACACCAGCTTTATTTCAAACTTACTCTATTACTTAACTTGTCCTGTAATAACAGATTCAAACCTTAAACCTTCAAGGGTATGTTGAAACATATTCAACACTTAAACCTTCAAGGGTATGTTAGAATAGATTCAAACCTTAAACCTTCAAGGGTATGTTAAAACATATTCAAAACTTAAACCTTCAAGGGTATGTTAAAACATATTTAACCCCTAAACCTTCAAGGGTATGTTAAAACAGATTCAAACCTTAAACCTTCAAGGGTATGTTAAAACAGATTCAAACCCTTAAACCTTCAAGGGTATGTTAAAACAAATTCAAACCTTAAACCTTCAAGGGTATCTTAAAACACAGGTTCAAACATCAGACTTATTGTTCGTTATAACTGTTGATCCCTGGGATATTTCAGTGTGCTATTGATTGACTCGTATGACTCACTTTGCATCTTCATATCTTCCTGTGACTAGTAGAAGTCCAGGCACAGCAATAAAGGTGTCCCTACCCCAGGATCTCATGAAACCTGAAGCAAAGTGTGGAAGACCGGCAGCCATGGTAATCGCACCCTGGTCTCTCTTTCCATTATCTTCATTCAAAATGGTCGGGACGCCATCGACCCTCGGGGACAGTCCGGGGAGGGGGGCATTTCTGACTTGTCCGCACATCTGAACTGAACCCAAGGCCAGGGCTCGCACAAAGGTTGATCCTTTTGACACGAACCTGAAGTAATGGAGAGTACAACATTACAATATTCAATCTCTCAGTGCTGTAACCACCTAGAATTACACAGATCAGATATTTTGTATTAATGCTGGGCTCTTTCATGTGGCTGTACATGAGGTTGTTAAACTACAGCAGCAATGCTGATGAATCTCAATATACTCTGATAACATTACATTGCTGCATCACATAAGACCACATAGTGACACATATACATCATGACTCTGGGGTCTAGAGGTAAATATCACATACATGTCACCTTCCAAATTTGACGTTGCATTCGTTAATAAAACAAACTAAGCAAGCAGTGCACTATAAGGAGCAAAATCTACACAAAAAGGGTGTCTACCTTGCTGATTTCCATTATTAAAATAAGTAACATTTATTTGTCATTATGTACTCAAACCATAGTTTACGTGTTAAGGTTAACATGTGAAGGGGGTACATAACACAAATCATCCCATTTCCCCGGCTCTCCGCCCACCCCACAACACCCTCTCTTTTTCTCCATCTATGCTACAATCAGATACAAAGAAGAGAACTAAATTTCTTACTCTAGATATTCTAGCTTCTCTCTCCCCTCTCCCCACCTCTATTCCTCACTTACTCTGACATGTTCTCCCAAGCTATGTCCAGCAGTGCTCTGTAAGCGCCAGTAACCAATGCATCAAAGTAGCAGGGTATAAGGTAACGAGGGATGCACCTAAGCGGACCAAAGGCCATCTCGAACCACTTACCTAACTGAAAATAAAAATGAATGGAAAAAAAAAAACAATGACTTATTACTATGCTCGCCATTATTTACTTCTCCTTATATATATATTTCTCCTTGTCTTATCTGTGTTTTTGAAGTCCAAATCCCACGAACAAGCAGCTAAGGAACATCTTGCTCCATTTGGGAGCTATCTTAGATTAAAAGTTGTGACTGGTAGCTGCCATTTGGTAAATCTGTGATGTCATAGTACCATTAGAATCTGAAACCTTGCACTTTCACTTTGTCTTTCTCTTTATACTTCCATTGTAGAAAGTTCTGAAACTAACTCCATCATTTTAGGTCATGGTTAGGATCTACAATATTTTAGACTGAACATCTCCATGACAGAATATAATAAACAATGTAACCAGTCAAGACAAATACAACACATGTGGCTCCATGATGTCATAATTATACTTGATCAAGTCTTCCACCTTGGATGTGATATAACATTAACATGTAACATTAACATTTAACATTAACATTTAGCATTATAAACATTTCTCCCGAATGAAATAACATATTTCTTAAATGTTTGGGGAAGTTGTGGAAGAAAGTCATCTCTATCACATAAGGCAATTACTGATGTTAGGTTTTGAATCTCCTTCGATATGACTTCATCATTTTAACTGGTTCATACTTACAGCTCTGGTACCACTGTGCAGCTTGAGCCTGTTTGCTATGTATTCAAACATCCAGTCACCTTGACGAAGGTTGTCGCAGAGAGGGTGACCAAGGTCGTTCTTCAGGCGAATATCTGCCAAAACTGACATGAAACCTGAACGAAAAACAGATAACAGTAACGAAATGGATGACTTGAGGCATTTCATATCAAAGGACGTAAGAAAAAAAAACATTGAACATACATAAGTTGCTTGGTTTATTTGCAGGCTGTACAAGTAACGTTATTTATGACAGTGTTTTGGGCATGGACATTTAAGAAGAATCAAATAATGGAGTATTTAATTTACTCATAGTTAAAGAACACTTGAAGAAAAGAAACTAATGAGGCTGGTTTTTGCTTCATCAATTGCAATGTTTTTTTTTAATTAATACATAGCAAGATTTAATCAAATTGCTTGCCAAATGCAAAAAATTGGTTATATAGGAATCTTGAAATTTTCTTTTTTGATATAATAAATTTTGTTATTTTCTCATTTGATAAAATCAAGTTTGTTATTTTCTCATTGGATATAATCAATTTAGATATTATCTTGTTTGATATAAATCAATTTTGTTATGCCTCTTAACATGATTCCTGAAACTGAATGAAACCCTTGAGGCTGTGTTTTTGTTTCACCTTGAGGGAAAGCACAAACCTTGCAGGCCACAGTATACCAGGTCACCATGATTTGGTACATTGTATCCACCCGAGCCCTTCCCATCGGACTCCTCCTCTGCGCTGCATCGGTAGAGAATTCTGTTCAAGTCTGTTAGAGTGAGTTGACTTGCGATGGCGTAGAAGGAGCTGGTATTGTTCTGGGTGGGGTTACCACTGAGGGTCCTGACCCGGTACCCGAACTGCGCCAGGCCCGAACGGAGTGATGACAGCGCGGCCCGGGCAGCTGGTAGCAAGGACACTCTGAGGGAGAGTGTAAAACATGACATCAATATATCTGCTTCTCATTGATGCAGAAGAAACAACAAATTAAACTCTAAGGCAGTCGAATCAATGCCAAGAGAAACAAATAAAGAAAGGAAACCAATAGAAGATGCAGTGTTACCTTCCAATTGTCCTTTAAGGATCAACTCACCAAAACGTACCTGCTGTCCAATATACTCAATCCTTAGAATATGAAAACCTCTTCTATCTTAGTGCAATGATAAAAAATAAATTGTCCCTCAAATACAGATATTAACTCGCCTCCCTTTTTGTGAAGACTTTTATGAAAGCAAGATCATACAAGCTAGATCCCCAAAAAAGAAATTTACTTCCTCTGGCTGTAACCTCCACTCACACCCCACTCCCTTCAAACCCCTTCTCCTATGAGGTGGCCACTGTCCATTTATAGGGGTTTAATTTTAGCACTACCATCATGCAAGTTAAGAAGAAAATAACCAGATGAAAAAGAGTGAATTATTGCAACATCATATATCATAAAACTCTGTCTTTTTTTCTTCACTTTTTTACAGCATAATTTGTAATTTTTGACAACTTTATCCTAATCATTCCCAGACATTGCACACAGGGATGAGCCTGGGGTAAAAAAAAAAATCACGGAACTTTGCTAAAATTGCGGTATAGGCTCCAGTTTGTGTATGCTACAGTGTGTTAGGATAATAGTTTTTGTCCCCTAGGTAGAAAAGAAATCACGGATATTCCGCGAATTCGTGGAAAAAGCTCATGTCTGTTGCACACGGTAGTAGCAATCAAGCTACTCATTATGAACTAGTGATGCAGTCTGCAGTAAGGAACTAAGCAATCCTTGTAATAGGTGAGAAAGATGAAATGGAATGGTAATTTGGATGGAAGAGGGCAGTGAGCAGGAGAGGGTCATCGGGGGCGCCTTGACGAGAATGTAACCACTTGTTATAGGCTATATAAACCGGAGCGCATTTGTATAGGAGACAGATCAAAGAGGCATGAAGTAACTGAAATACATCTAAGCAGGGGCGTAGCGAAGGGGTTTTTGTTGGGGGGGTGTGGAGAATTTGATTTGCCGACGGATCTGGAAGTGGTGACTGA
>KN887852.1:18810-33861 GCA_000934455.1 Apostichopus parvimensis | reverse complement strand
AATTCATAATCATGGACGTTAAATATGAATGTAAGAGACTGACTTCCGTCAGCTTGCGGCTTTGATAAGCCAATGAGGCTTCTTCGCGAGTTCCTGCTTGCAGGAGGATCTAAAATACATACATACATACACCCAGCCCAATATTATGAACCCTAAATTTGATAAAGATGCTCACTTGAAAGCAATCACACTCCCAGGTGGGAAAGACACAAAATCAAGTTCCTGGACCAGATCGCCTGCTTTATCATCCATGTTATGAAGTTCAACCATCTTGCTGCTGAAGATCTGAATGTGTTGTCTCATATCCACCTCGAAGGAGGAGAGACCGTTGATGTGTGTATCACTCTTCTGGTAAAAGGGGGCGTCTTTGGAGACGAGTCTGGCCTCCAGAATTATCTCCTCCACTTGGCCTACATTGAGAAAATACAAGATGTAAAAAAAAACGGATGATATGAAGTTATTATATCTTGCAAACTTAGCACTGATTGCTGTGATGGCACAGCGTCATCTTCCGCAAAGAAAATTGTACAAAACTCTACGAGAAGTTAGTATACGTTAATAGATTTCATGTATATGAAAATTCAATCAGCTGTAACAATAGTAACCAACAGTCATTAAAATATTAATTTAAATATATGAGTTATGTTGTATGACTCATGATACACTTAAATCACACTTAAATCACAAGTAGAGTCCACTTATTCACTACTCGACTGAAAAAGACTCAACACAACTTGACTGTCATGACCTAGTGTGTGATAGTCATCCCATAATCCTGCAACAGTCTACGGCACACAGTCTACGGCACACAGTCTACGGCACACAGTCTACGGCACACAGTCTACGGCACACAGTCTACGGCACACAGTCTACGGCACACAGTCTACTGCACACAGTCTACTGCACACAGTCTACGGCACACAGTCTCCCGCACACTGAGCTGCGGTCTTCTGTTAAAGCCCGGGTACTAGTTCACTTCGCCGGCAAAATTATGGAGTAGTTACATGGGAAATTGAAGTCATGAACCACACTGCACACTGCTTTGAGTGTCGCCCAAAACCAGTTGCAGAAAAAGTTACATGATGAATTTACAAACAGGAGCCAACTTCAAACACACTATCCACCATTACTCATGCAAACATGTTCGAGTAAGATCAGGCCACATTCCATCAGGCAGCCATCTTTAGACACCAACAAACACTTTTGTAACATTTCTACACTCCTTTTCAACAACCTTGGAATCAGATTAAGACTGCCTTTTAAAATATAACGCATAACCTGCATGGAGACCAAATATCACTTTGAGATGCACCCTGTCATAGGCTCACCTGGTATACACAGTGGTGCTACATGACCAGTGTAGTTGGCATTCTCCGGGTGGTTGAAAGCTGTCCGAGCTACCAGTATGACTGATTTGTGAGAACCGGGACTATGCCTGGTCACTGCAATAATGTTCTCATCTAACTGGTCAACATAAACCTGGTAAGAATGGTGGAAATCTTTCTTTTATGTTATGTTTTGTCCAAAATCACAATATTTGATAACCAATGCCAAGATTTTAATTATTAGAAGAAAATGGACAAAATCAGAGATCTTGTGGACGAGTTAAATTCCAAGCATGCGACTACAAAAGTGGTTACCTCCGGTAGAAAAAACTAATTCAAGTTTCAAGGTAGCCAGATGCACTTAATTCCCAAATTTGGGTGAATTTACCGACATACAAGGTTTTTTCACAGACCAATACGGGAAGTCAATGATCTAGACCCCTACTCCCCTCTCCCCTTCCCATTCCAACAAAAACTACTTTTACTCCTTATTAAACTAAATGAACATTACATAGCAACTAATAAATAATACTGTATGATTCTTTATAGGCCTCCAGACCTTTACAAATAAGCAGTTATTAAAGGATGTAAGCTTATAATAAAAACGCCATCATTTTCAGTATTTAAAATAAGACTTTACCAGTCAATTTATTAAAAGGACTACATTGTCATAACATTTCAGTTTCCACCAGTACCAAAAACTACATACAGAAATTAACCAAAAAAAGAAACTGTTTTCGAAAGTGCCAACTGGAATGTTGTGATGATGGGCAAGTTTAAAGTGTATCGGTACCGTAAAGATTTTCTTTTTGATTCTTTTTTGATCATGAACAAACTATCCATTCAAAGAGAAAGTACAAACTCCAAATCAGAAATCAAACCTGCATTCTTACTAAATTAAATGGAAAATTGGTATGTTTGCTGTTCTAGCCAAAACTTTCTCTGTTCTTTTCATTATTTTTTTGGGTAACCAACCTTTCAGACATGTTCCCAGATATTTCAAGGAGAAAATCAATGACAAAGTAGAGCATCTGGAAAGAAAGTTAACCTAAGCAGATGACACACAGAACATTCACTTTGTTTTAATGTTCTTCTGTCTTAAAGACTTCCTTAAAGGATGTGAAGACTCGCGCAAAAAGAAACGTCTAATGCCGGTAATTTGTTTCGAATGAGGTGTAACAGAAGTGTTAAACACCACCATCGATCCCAGAAAATACACACAGCTTGCTACCATCAGTAATTAGACACTAGTGTACAGTCAGTACATACAGCTGCGGTCGATACCCACAGCACAGTATACAAACGATACAGCGATGGACATCTCAGGTCCAGCTAAAGATAACAAGGTATCACGTTTCATTGCTGACGTCACTTGCGAGCAACAGAAAGTTAACTTTTTCAGATGGCCACACACGGTTTGGAGTGAGTCTTCAATGCCTTTAAATACTAGCAAAGATATTTCAAAGATATTTTTGAGGTTTACTTGGTTGTTTTTTACTGTTTGCTGTTTTTATTGGGTTTCTTAGTTGTTTTTACTGTTTGTTGTGTTTTGAGTGTTTTTCTCTTATTTTATTTTGTAAGTTGTTTTACTTACCTGAGTGTATCCAGACCGTCCAAGGGTTTGATGAAGATTATTTAAAGCAGCTTTGGCAGCAAGAATACCATTGGATATGTTGACCTCGCTGTCAGAACCGGCCGCAGTCTCAGGATTCCATGAGCAGTACAATCGGTCGTCCGTAACCACATGTATCTGGAAGTATAACAAACCAGTATCACATTCTAGTGGATAAAGAGTGGCATTCCATGGGTATAAAACTTCTTAAATTTTCACTTCAATTCTTGACCAGCTACCTACCATAAGGTGGGGTATTCAAATTGGAGTACCCAGTTGAGTTTTCAATGTTATGCATTGACCAGTAAAGATGCAATCAGGTGAAGTGTCCAGTTTACAATGTTGTGGTCAAAAATAATGATTGTCATATCCAGGATATAAGACAAACTAGCACTTTAATGTACTGGGTGCAAGCCCTAGCACTTTAATGCTCTGGGTGCAAGCCCTAGTTGGTCACAAACAGATGGGGGTTTTGATCTTTGCAGTAGTTGTTTGCATGAATCTATTGGTAAGTATAACTTGGATTTAGCATTTCGTGAATTAGATCCAACCATATGCTGTTGAAATCTTTCTACCTACCTGATGAGGAACAAGATCATCAAATCCCTTAGTTGTTCCAGTGGCGCAGGATGCCATACTGACTAACGCTGTACTAGGGAGTGGATCATAGATGGATCGGATCTGGCATAGAGAACAAAACACAGAGAGAGTAATAACCTTCTAACAAAATACTCAACTGTATACTTTACAATACCTGTAAAATAGTCAATTTACCAGCTTTAGCAGTCCTGTGACTTTTCCTTCCTAGAACAAATATTTCTCATTTTGCTACTCTAAACTTTCCATTGCACACCAGCCAATCCCCCCCCCCCTCTCCCCATCCCTAGGTGCAAACCCTGGAGATTTCCAAAGAAAAACCAGGAGATTAGTGCCAGAAACCTGAGAATTTTACAAAACAGTCTGAAGTCAGAAAAACTGATTGTTTAAACATTCTAACAACAGCTTTCTTTGACTACTTATACAAAACAATATCCAAAACTCCAAGTAACCTGCTTGTCTTTGTTTTACCAGTTTAAGATTTCACATCTGAGATTTGGAGATCCTAACCTTGAGATGACACACAAACCTTTGAATCTCACTGTCAAACCCTGAGAGCTGGCAGGTCTGTCATCATTGCTACAGGAAACCTACACGTTCACATAAATGTTAAAGAAGAGAAATTCTTTTAATGTGTTTTCATACCTCAATGGGGCATTGGTTGTCATGTGTGACATCCATCAGTAGAGCATGTGCTATGCTAGGTGACAGTGGTCTCTTTGGTGGCTGGATGAATGACCCCACTGGCTCTCCACCGTATCGGTAGATCAGACGACCCTGCTCGTGGGCATCCCCAGCACTCATGGCTTCTACACGTCATGCATGTAACAAAAACAATAAGGTCAAACAGAAGGGCATGGCTGAATATGACTAGGCAATAATATATATGCAAATTTAAATCCAGCCAATAAGTCCACTAAAGTTCAAGCACAGAGAACACAGAAACAAGGGTCTCTAGGAAGGCCAGACACTCATTGGCCATGAAGAAACCTGTCTTTATTTATTTTTCTACATAAATTGTTTACATATATCAATCAACCCAACCTTCTTCTGCCTGCAAAGCTTTCACATTTCCTTGACCCCTGACCTCCCAAAACTTTGAAAGATTTCACTGGAGCTCTTTTGGGCATTCTTACATAGGAAAGGATAATGATAACTGGTTCTGTTTTAATAACTATCAGGAATGGAAAACAATAAATTTGAAAGAGAGTCCAAGAACAGGCAAAGTTCAAACATCTTTCACATGAGGCAAGGAGTCAAAGGTTGATTACTTTCGGTTGCAGTTTGCAATTTAGTGAAAAATGACTATTAAATGCAAAATAGCAACAATTAGATTTTCCCTTGTTTTTATTCTAGGGGTGGTGGGTGGGGAGGAGGGAGGGGGAGGGAGGGAGGTTGGGGAGGTAGAAGAAAGGTTGGAACTAGCTCAAACACTAAACAGATAACATGGCATATTAAGGCAGAAAACTATACCTCTGATCAAGGAATTAATGCCAAGCCTGTTGACAAAGATATTATCAATGTTCTCTGAAGCTGTGAATAACTCAGCGATGACATAAAGGTCAGACCGAACCCTCCTCGCCTCGTCCAAGAGATACTGTTAATGACAAGAACATTCACTCTGATTAAAAAGGGTGATAAATTAGAGCAGAATGAAGTGTCAACATATTTGTTGTTTATTGTTATCTGCATATCTGTTGCATATGAAAATGAGTGTTTACATTGCAAAATTGATCTTGACATCTAGATCAGTTCCTGGTCTCTGCCGGCGTCAAAATGAACTTTGTTTACACTACAGCCGTGATCTCGACGTCAGGATGAGATCCTGAAGTTGAGATCTGATCCGGATCTATTGTTAAAGCACCCTCAGTTAGTTTATGATTACTACATGCATCTCTTCACACTGTTATCTACATTGACATAGATACTTAACACTAAGTCATCTGAAAATTTGTCTTAATCATTAGAAAGTGTATGAATTTTATTGCAGTGGGTAAGCAGATTTTTGACTTGGTGTTTAAATTATCTTTCTGTCTGTTTGATTACAGTAAGTTGGCCTGATGTTTTGATCCTAGCAGGATCTTTTTTTTAGCCTCTGAAGAAGATCCTGCTAGGATCAAAACGTCAGGCCAACTTACTTTTACACATTCTCTTACACAGGCACTCTAGTGGATAAGCAGTTGCTAACAGTTTTATTTTATTTTTATTTTGTTTGATTACAGCTCAACACCAACTTGCCAGTGAAGAGACAACAGGGGTGGGAGGGGGAGGGGAGGGGGGACTCACTTCTGCTACATGAATAGGTGTGCTGTGGCAGTTGTCGATTCGGAAACCGTGAAACATCCTAGCCACGATTCTCGTGTATTCCATCATGT
This sequence comes from Apostichopus parvimensis, assembly GCA_000934455.1. NCBI lineage: Eukaryota > Metazoa > Echinodermata > Holothuroidea > Aspidochirotida > Stichopodidae > Apostichopus > Apostichopus parvimensis. Next base: position 27,952 of record KN887852.1, on the reverse strand, counting down.
GGTTCCACAGAAATGGGCAGTCCTCCGGTTTCTCTCCGTACCTCAGTTTGATACTGTCTCCCCAGTTTATGAGCTCCCGGCGGAGATAAACCTTAGACGATGACTGGGCAAAGTTTTTGAGAGGATCGTCTCCCATCACCCAGCCGTTGCTGGCCATAATTAGGGGAGCTCTGTCAGTGTCCATCACAGCTTCTTCTTCTTCAACTTCCATGGTGGGTCCATAGTTGTGAAAATAGCTGTCAAAATCAGAAAAATCAAACCAGAAGACTGGAGGAGGTTTGTAAATCAGAGCTTTGAAAGTAGAACATGCGACATATTCAAACCCTAGCTAACAACCGTAGAGGATGATGCTGCCGTAGCAACATTACAACACTAGGTTCGGTATGTCACACAGCATGAGGCATCATTCATAGAACGAGCACACCTAAACATAAACCGTAGGGCTAATAGAAGCCTGTATGTCATTACTCCCAAACGCCCATCCTCTCATAAGAAAGAAAAAGGCAATATAATTGATGCTGTCATCGTTTCATATTATGTTTAATCTGACTCTTTCATCTGCTTCCTTCTTTAAGGACACACACATTCAATGAAAAGAATAAAAGTGAGTTCTTGATCACTGTACTTTCAAAATGTTACAGACCATTTCACGAGAGGGTTTTCCTCTGTAACTTCGGTCAGCCTTGGCCCGTGGTCCTCTACGTGATGGTAGCGAACGCTGGCGATCAGATTATCGACTGCATGCCTCAAGTCTTCATTCATGGCCAGGTGGGCATGGTGGTTGAGTTCAACCAGGTGGTGTTTGAAAGCCGAGCAGCATTTGTCGATACGTTCCTCTTCATCTTCTGCAAACTCTCTGCAGGGGCAGTGGTAATGGAAAAGGTAATACTAAGGTGAGTTTAACTTCTCAAATGTTGAAAACTGCAAATTTACCATTGAACAGCATATTCTATCATTTTAAACTATTCATGTAAAATTCACACATAATCAGATACACCTATACCTAAGAAATGTTTGTGGTTATGACTATTGTAATTCAGTGTAACCTAAAATTTGAGATACTAGCGGTTAAAATCTTGTGGAGGGAAATTTTGTGTCCCAGAAGTTAGGAGACGAAGGTATTCATATTATGTTTCAGGTTCTTCACCTTTCCTTTTATGGCAATACAAGATTGTGGCAAAAAATTTAAGGGCAAAGGACAGCCTTAAGGTGGAAACTAAAATTTTTACTTCTAAAAGTTGGCCTCTTGGTTGACTTCATTTCTTCCGTTACTTTCTGTTGGAGGAGGGGAAAGTAGAGTGCTAGGGGGTGGGAAGCGGGCGAAGATGGGAACGTTGAAGAAGTCAAACAGCCTACTATGAACAAAATTAAAGCTTGTGTGTGTGATGATAAACAAAGGAATGCCATTTTCAACCAGGCTGTAAACCTGCACAATAACTTTTAACTATACCTGAATATGTTGAAGTGTACCAACGCTAAGTCCATATCAACTTGTGAGCCTAGTCTTTTGTACTCTTTATCCTGAACTAGGGTGACCTTCCAGGGTGCACTCTCATGGGCAGGGTGGACTTTGTCTGTCGCTGCAATCAAGAATTAAAGAAGAAAAGAACTTAAATACCAGCTGCTCTTCACCAAACTTTTTAAAAAGCTCTCACATGCAGAAATGACATGAACCTTTACTCCTGTACCAAGCTGACATGCAAAGTAACTTCATGGATAGGTCGTTGAGGGGCTGCAGCATTATGTACAGCCAGGATGGATAGGATATAACCTTTGGTGCTCTGAAATTTCACACAATAGGCACTGCAGTATCTCACAGTAGGCACTGCTGATTTGCCAAGACAATCTCTATTGTTTGCTACTGATTCACCTCCTAGCTGCATTCAGGATTTTGCAGCCACTGCAGCTAGTCTTTGGACATGGTGCCTGGGTAGTCTAGGATGGTACTTTTTCAGTAAAGTCTCTCGGGAAATAACCTGGGCACGAAAACCAAACAACGGACCGACTGCTCCGCTCTCAACCCCAGTCCGCTTGCATCGAGACTGTGACTGTGTGATCATAGTCAGGTGTGTATCACAATTCCCATGGATGGAGAACATAATGCTACACATGATCTCAGCCGAAAGGCTGAGAAGCGATCTAGAATGAAATGGTCTACAATGGTTGCAAATGACAGACATTGAGCGATATTAAGATAAATGGGTATTTATAGCGAGCAAAGCTGTTACCACAACACTTAAGGCTTGACTACTTATGGAAAACAATACTATAACTACCTATTACCATCAAAACATTCACTTCTCTACAGGTCTAAGCTACATTAAAACTGCTAACACTGGTAACAAAACTTTTATGGTACAGGACAGTGGTACAGGACAGTGGTACAGGACAGTGGTACAGGACAGTGGTACAGGACAGTGGTAAATCACAGAATGGAGAGAAGAAGAGAGAGAGGTATGTATGACAGTACGTACAGTACAGTATGTATGAAGGTAACAAAGCTATCCCATAATTTCTGGCTACAGTTATCCTGTGCATAATCCTGGTTTACTTCAAATTTAGGATACAAGCACAAGAAGGGTACAAGCGAGACTGCTCAGGTTGTGAGAAGACAGGTAAGCTGCAATTGTCTAACTGTATAATATTGCACATGTTACACCACTGCAGTCTAGTACATATAATACCAATTATATTGCACATGTTACACCACTGCAGTCTAGTACATATAATACCAATTGTCTAACTGTATAATATTGCACATGTTACACCACTGCAGTCTAGTACATATAATACCAATTTTCTAACTACATAATATTGCACATGTTACACCACTGCAGTCTAGTACATATAATACCAATTGTCTAACTGTATAATATTGCACATGTTTCACCACTGCAGTCTAGTACATATAATACCAATTGTCTAACTGTATAATATTGCACATGTTACACCACTGCAGTCTAGTACATATAATACCAATTGTCTAACTGTATAATATTGCACATGTTACACCACTGCAGTCTAGTACATATGATACATATATCAATTTCAATTTCAATTTTTAATTTCTTCATACCAGTATAAATTACAAAATTTATAAAAAGTACACATAATAATGATACACAAAAGATGTAAATTGTACAATCATGAAAGCATGAACAAATAAGAAATAAGATGGAGGATTAGAAGTTTGAAAGATTAAAAGGATTATAACAGAGATTCTAAGAACCCATTTTGAATATAAATGGCTGCTATGTAGATAAATGAGTTCTTAAAAAGCATAATTCTAAAAGTTGGCAAGATACTGGATAGTAGGATTTCGTAGTTTGAACTTGTTTGTTCTATTGCACAGAGAGATCAACTCGGAGTGAAGTGGGTGATCTTTAGAACTATGTATATTCTTAGCTAGTCTTATGAATTCATTTCTAGCAGCAGTGCTTACTATACCAACCAGGCTTTCATAGTCGAGATTAAATATATTTGAGCAGTATTTCAAGAAACTTCTTATTCTTTTCTTGTCCTTTACAAGTAGAAGGTGATACCAGACATGAACTGCATACAATGACTGGCATTTAATAATACATGAAACCATCAGAGTACTGTTTGTACAGTTCTCCGATAACAAAGTTGTGGTGGTAGGCACTCCGCACACTGATACACTGTAATTAGCATTTATGAAACATGTAATGCTATAAACAGAGAATAAAATAGCATTTTATACAGAGGTATGGACAAAGCATTTGTGCATACAGTATATATGTGTCCAGATAGTCATGATTTTACAGTACTGTACTTCATAGTGTTCCCATATATGGAAAAAATGTACTGCTTTTTCATAGTTCATGAGTGAATGTTGTCGAGAGTGAAATATAATTGTCTAACTTAAGAACCCAACAAAAAATTGTTCCAAACTCTTTTTTCTCTCAATTTTAACATTAAACCTGAAACACAATGCAATGCCAGTTTATACTGCATTTACCACATGAATCGCTAAACACAATGTCTGATGGTACAGTAGGATGAACCTAAGTAGCTTAAAACCAACCTAACCCCAGCTTTTACAGCTTCAAGCGCCAGACACTGCCCAATATTAGCGGACAATTGCGATGGGAAATTTGGATGGTAGATGAACATAACCTTTGCTAAATATTAAATGACTTCCAGTTTAGATTAACTGTATAATCTCAGGTTCATATATGTCAGTTAAGATCTCTTATTATAGCAACAGATATTGAAGCTAATGTTACAAACTTAATACATTACAATGGCATACAGTATGTGTACTTTGTGTGTGAGGTTGATGGCACTTTATGAAAATTTTAAAGTAAATTAACCATGCCCCGATACACTTCACCTCAGCAGAAAATGTTTGCGGATTCAACACATTCGAACTCTTCAACCACATGGTCTATACATCCAAGAGGGGTATGACTAAACCTCCTGGACCCCTCCCCCCCCCTTCCCCCCTTCATTCTCCAGCTTCTCTCATCTTTTCTATCCAAATTCACAGGTTTTCCTTCCTAGTCCTTATCTTTTCACCTCCATTACTAATTACCTCCATTACTAATTACCTCCCATTGTTACACCCCTCACAATTTATCTCCACATCCCTTTGTCCTCTCAACGCTCTTTCCTTTCATCTTACCTTATTTTTTTTTGCCTCTATTCATCGCTCATTTGTCCAAGTTAACTGTCTGTCCATCTATGTCTGTCCTTAGTCTGTTGTTTGTTTCAGTTAGTCTCTGAAGAAGATCCTACCAGGATTTCAAGTCAGGTTCCTCTCATTTTTACATATTTACCTACACAGCCTTCATGCAGAAGAAGATAAAGCAGTTTGCTAATAATTTTTTTGGTCTCAAGGTAAATTAACAAGTTCTGAATACTGACTACGAAACAGCATACAAACTAATTAAATTAACAACTGAATACTGCCTATGAAACAGCAAACAAAACTAATTAAATGAAAAACTGAATACTGAAATCGAAACAGCAAACAAACTTGCAAGAGCAAAGCAATTTTGGTTATAACAGCACTCGCACCGGTGACCCTCAGAATTACAAATCCTGTTGTCTCAGAACCAAGCTATCCAGCCTTTAGTTGGTATCGATCCCTACACATTCACCAGTCAGAAGTCCCAGTATACCCTGTAACTGGGGATTTGTACAACCCTGCAGTAACTGGTTGGAATCCCATCCTAGCTAAAATTTTCATTGCTCTTTCAATAGAGCAACTATTCTTGCTGAGGCAGCATACAGTATTTGGTATAATTTGTTTATCATATTACTACAGCATATTGCACAATGCACCACTGTACTATTGTGAGTCTATCGGTGTATTTACCACAACTTACTGGTTTGGATATTTAGGAATGACAATGTTTTACCGCTCTCCTTCTATCCACCTAGCTTACAACAAAATAGTTAACTTTACTTCTTCCTTACCAGCCCCTGCCCATGCTGACCCCTTCAGACGCCCCTGTCCTCTGTTTTCAAAAATCTACCACTCCATGATTTACAACCTGGTTTCAAATGATCATGCAAGATCAAAATCGGGGAACAAGCAATGAACAAAAATGGGGGTTGGGGGAAGAATGTTAGCATTTCCACTGTCAATGATATTGACAATTAAGACTAAGTGACTATTTTCATACAAGGCATTATTCCTATCAATCACATTCAATGAACAATGTTCAATTTTCAGTTCTACAGCTACGGCTTCTACAACCCATTTCAAAAAGAACAACATGAACATGAAATTGCTTCGGGCATACTGGATAACGTGGGCACTTTGTGAAACGTACCTGCCATGGCAGAAAACCTGCATCTGAGCCAGGATTTCCATAGAAGATGCAGCGATACTAAAATCTCAATCATCACGGCTAGGAAGATGACGATGAAGCTCGGCGTTTGCCTCTCACAGAGGAGACTTATAATGTGTGGATCACTCATAGCCAAATGATATGCCAAATTTATCAAATAGGTAATCAAGTGCATAGCTATATATCAGCTTGTTTACACATTGAACCATGATAGTGTTTAATAAGAGAAAAAAATTCAAAAACTTTGCTACACGATACTTGAACACTGCATTATTGCCTGAGCATTCAAAAGCACCTACATGAACTCCAGAAGCAAATTATTCAAGCAACCGGTACCCTCACAGATAACGTAGGCAAGACAGATGGGAGGAATAAATAGAGGTTAAGAACGGATTCCTAAAGATGCCCTGAATGAGAGGACGCTTGTCCAATCTTTGTAAGATGCTTTAAGTGGAAGCAGATGTTGAAGATCCTTGAAAGGAGTTCCAATCCGTTATTTTTGTTATTTTTAGAATGCAATATTTTTAGGCTGTAATATTTTTAAGCTGTAATAATTTTAAGTTGTAATATTTTATGCGATTTTGTGAAGTGCTTTGAGATCATTCTTTGATGTAAAGCGCTATATAAGAATAAATTATTATTATTATCATGATACTATATAATAATACTATGATAATACTGCTCTACAGTATATTCATGATCAGGATCACTGAAATCGCTTGCAAAGGCAAATTCTCCGAAACTTTCAAAATTCCGTCTCGACAGTATTAAAACCTTTGAAACCAGTTCACTCTAGGCATATAGACCAGGGCCCTATTTCATAAAAGTTAAGAACATTCTTATCTTGGACTTAAGAAGAATAATCTTTCTAAAGTCTGTAATTGTTCTTAACTTTAAGAACATTCTTATCTTCTATTTCATAAAGCAACTTGAGAAGAATTCATTCTTATCTTTGTCCTGAAATCGTTCTTAACTTTAAGAATGATCAGCATCATTCTTAAGTATGTTCTTAAGTGTCACATGTCAATTAGGCGGGAAATTTTCAATCAAAACACACCATTGCTAATTTAGGTGTTTAATATGGATGCCAATGATGGCTATGTATATGGCTTTTGGGCTGCTAGAAAGAGAAAACCAACGAGCTCTAAGAAGGGAAAGGGTATTTAGGGACAGAACCAACCCACTAGATCAATGGACAGACCAACAGCTGCATGCTAAGTACCGGTTCAGTAGACTTGCGTGCATCAACATCATTGATATGCTTCAAGATGATATTTCTTTAAGCATATGCCCTACTTAATATAGGATAGGCTATAATAGGGGTGGGGGTGGTGATGGGATAGCAATCACAGCTACTATAGTGGGGGTAACTATAGAAAGGTTCATTTCTGACTGGGAAGGGAAAGGGGGAAGGGTAGAACTACTTGACGCAAGGTTGCCCGACTTCAGACCGTCGTCCTGGGGGAGGGGTCTAAGGGGGTATCCCCTCCCCTTTGAAAATTTTGGTTTATATATGGGGGATAATATGCAAAATGGTGCTATCATTTGCCCTAATTTGCACAGATTTTTTGCCTGTATCTTAGGTCTTCAGAATTTTTTGAGGGGGGAGGGGGGGCAGACACCCCCACCTTGTGCGCCTATGGTCGGTACGTTTGTGGTTTTGTTGATAAATTTGTGCCCATTACCCTCCCTTCACAAACTTACTCGTAGCTGTTTACGCAACTAATTGTAACTAATCCGCTTGAACTACAAACAAGTACAGGGGATTTTTGGATTTTGGCAGATTTTTTGGCAGCAGGAGGTTTAGGGTTATTTGTGATGCTGTCCTGGGGGAGGGATCTAAGAGTAGGGGTGTTCCCGGAACGGTTTGCATTGACTTTGTATATGTAGAACTCATTTTAAGCTAGCGAACATGGTCGACCCACCAAATAGCAAAAATAGTACACAAAACGCAGAATTGAAGCTGGCAAACAGTGTAATTCTATCTTCAAAATCATACCAAGTTTTGTACGGTGGAGTATAAGAATCGCAAGATACAATTTGTTAAAGTTGACAAGTCACCGAAACGTGGTAAAAATGGATGATTTTCAGTCAATTAACTGAAACTTGCAAATACTTAGGTTATTCACAGGAATATACGAATAGTCCTAGTTGGAAAATTTAGAAATTCCGCACAACGATTTTTCAATTAAAAAACCGTTGGGGACCCCTCACAAAAATGTTTTTGTGTGCTTCACCCTCTATATATATAGATTTCCCTACAAAAAGATATATAAACATTTATATATAAACTTCCCCCCCTGGCGGGGCTGCCCCCTGTAGGGGCTGTCCCCCCTGTTGGGGCTTCCCGCCTCTTTAAGATTTTTTTGAAAGGAAATCTATTATTTTCTACATTTTTATTTGGCAAGAACTTTACAAATTAATATAGGATCCTGGAATAGAAATTTTAAAGTGAACTGTAAAATTCTTCATTTATAATGAATATGAACTGATTTTTACAATAGCATTCACGGCAAAAGATATCAAAGGTCAAATCCTCTCGTGGAATGCTTGAGTTATTACAGTTATTATACTTCTGAAGAGACTCAGATCGCACGGCTGAAGTACATGCGATGAATGGGCAGGCAGGCAATATAGGATGATTTGTTTTTAGCACAGAAGTTTGCAGTCTCAAGGGTGATGTGAGAGCTATGCCCTTCAACTAGCAGGATGATGGGGAAGGTGATGTCCTCTCTCTTAACGCTCGGTCAAAACAAATTGGCATTCAATTCGTAAAAAACTTCCGTGTTAATCCAGCCGTTCGAGGATTGTCCTACACACCATTCCTCTGGAGCACCCTACAGGAGGTCGTAACAGAAGCGGCTGTTCGGGAAGATTAACATAGGCTCCAAGAAAAACCCTGTAGCGTTCATACAGGCCAGGACGGTGATTTGCCTTTTGTCCGGGTTGCTCAACTGGTAGATGTTCTTTGTCTCTCTTGGGGCCAACACTTTCTCCATGCTTCCTGCCAGTGGAAACCCACTTTTGTCACAGTTGAAAATGCGACTACCATCTTTAAGAATGTCCTCCAAGTTTTCCACCGCCTCGAAACTGATATAAGCCTTATAGTCTCCGAACCATTTTTCAAGTCGCGACTGTTAACATAGCTCTTTCTTTTCCCATAGTCTCCCCAACTCTCTCCACTACAATCAGGTTTCTCTTCAGAAAGTCCCTCAACCATTGTGCTCCTGAAAAAAAAGATAACAACATTCTAAGTTCGATACATATTTGTTCCTCATATATATATGTTATTGTTAAAACTGGGGTGGCACCATGATTTCCCC
>KN887851.1:10926-21527 GCA_000934455.1 Apostichopus parvimensis | reverse complement strand
TTAGGTCTTTTATTGAATACATAGATCTTCATTCCTTCATTTAGGTCTGATATTGAATACATAGATCTTCATTCCTTCAGTTAGGTCTTTTATTGAATACATAGATCTTCATTCCTTCATTTAGGTCTGATATTGAATACATAGATCTTCATTTAGGTCTGATATTGAAGACATTGATCTTCATTCCTTCAGTTTTGTCTTTTATTGAATACATAGATCTTCCTTACAGCTAGGATCACAGGTGGAATGGAATCAAGCAGTGTGGAAGAAGTGTATCGTTTACGACAAGAGTATCGTAGCTTGCATTTGCATCTAACTTCAGGTCAGCAGAAGCTCAAAAGCAGAGTTCAGCTGTTAAAGTCAGCAAGTAACAGAGAAAGCAAACAAAGGTTAGCCATTATTACCTGTAGATCATTTCAGTGATTTTTATTCAGGGATTATTTTTAACTGTTAACTTAACAAATCACCTTAGTATTCTCACTCCATTACGAGAGCAACATCACATGACTAATACTATTCTTGGGGTTCCTCGTTTCTGTTTATTTTCCAGCATCTAATGTATGCATGATACCCATTGATAAGGTGCACACAGATTTGACAAACTAAATAAGCCAAGGTAGGGTCAGTTTTCCCAAACTGAGGCAAGTGTTTCAACAGTAGCTGAGGTACAACTCCTGAATTTACAGGATGCCATTGCAAAATTTTACTAGCACATGGCAAACATGTGTTGTGAGCTCAAAATGTGGAAGCATAAGCTTTTACTATTATTGCTTTATATTTGGTGGTCCAGTATAGCTGCAAATGCACAAAATCCAGATATGACTTTCACTTAATTTGGACTAAGTGGAGAACAAAGCTGAAGAATATGATTCGATTCTCATCGTCAGGATGGAAGTAACTGCCATTGTGCCAAAATTTGGAAACAAATTTGGTCTCCTGTAGTGTCAAGTATGGACAAATTGGCCCAGTTACAGTACACTCATGCATTATGCTGATCAAAACTAACTATTTTTATTTTATTTTACACAGATTCTCAAAACGCTATCAGACTAAGACAAGTACACCAAAAGACACAGATCAGAGACACATTGGCAGAAAATTACAGAAGAGGTTCACTTCAAATCACAAAACACCTCATAGTCGCCTGAGGAGAATTCAGAGCAACTCTTGTCAGACAACCTCTGGTAGAGCCAGCCAAAAACATTTTCAGAGGTTATCTTCTTGTAACCAAAGTGCAGAAACAGAACCTGAAGAGCAATTTAGTTCATCAGACTCAAACCAATTAGAGAATGACTCTGTCAATGCCCATTTAAGTTCAAATGAGTTGAAGCATTTGAGATATGGAAGTCAAAGGAAATATTTAGGAAGGAAGGCTAAGGAAAGGTCTGTGAAGATTGGCCAAGGTATCATCGCTGGCAGTGAGAGGAAACGTAGAGTGTCAGTAAACTGGAAAAAGGGAGATTGTGATAAAAGAAAAATAAAACCAGAACTTGTTTTGACTCCTCGACCAAAGTCAATACTTCTAACACCAGGTATCAGGCAGCATGGCAAGGTAAGAGGCTCCACATTTATAATATGTCACAGACTTCTATTTGTGAGCAATTCCAGGGCTGTCTATACTCATATAGTGGTATGTACTCTTTATCATTTCCAATTGACTTAGTTCCAAAATGTAAGGACCCTCCATAGAAGTCATTGTGTTACATTAAATTGTAGATTGATGAAATAATTATCTGACATTAACAAGCCCAGAATCAAAACATGCCCATTTCTTTGAACTGATAGTCCACTGTATGTAGAATGCACAACAAGCCTAATGTATTATACCAAAACCATTTAGCCAGAATTATGTCACATCCAGTGACTCACCACCAACACAGAATAGTTCAAGTGATGGAGGGCACGATTTGTACCCCTGAGGTTACTTTTTGATTGACATTCAAGTCAGTACTTTATTTGCTCTTTAAAATAAAATTAAAATAAGTTTATACTTTGCCAGCAAAGGTTTTTTCTTGATTCCTTATAGATCAAAACGCTGGATTATCAAGGGTTATACAAGTAGAACAAAACACTGGATTATCAAGGGTTATACAAGTAGAGCAAAACACTAGTTATCAAGGTTATAGAAGTTGAACAAAACACTGGATTATCAAAGGTTATAGAAGTTGAACAAAACACTGGATTATCAAAGGTTATACAAGTAGAGCAAAACACTAGATTATCAAGGTTATAGAAGTTGAACAAAACACTGGATTATCAGGTTATACAAGTAGAACAAAACACTGGATTAATAAGATTATACAAGTAAGGCAAAACACTAGATTATCAAGGTTATACAAGTTGAACAAAACACTGGATTATCAAGGGTTATACAAGTAGAACCAAACACTGGATTATCAAGGTTAGACAAGTAGAACAAAACACTGGGTTATCAAGGGTAAAAAAAGTAGAGCAAAACACTAGATTGTCAAGGGTAATACAAGTAAAACAGAACTCTGGATTATCAAGGGTTATACAAGTAGTCCTGGCTTGAGAAACTGATGATTTGGCTGATGGAGCTTTCCTGACATTTAAAATATCTTGAAAGCCAAATTCATTCAGAAGAATGATCTTTACTCAAAGTGTTCTACTTCATGGAGCTATGATATACACAGCTTAACCACTGCCTAAAGATATGCATTTAGTAAGCATTGAATGATGGAATGAGTAAAAACATAGAATTTAAAGCAGTTTCTGTTATATAGTTCTTACCTGTTGTAATCCTGGATTATTTGTTCTGGTTTCATTAGACACCTAGCAGGGTTGCATTCGTAGAGAGACTAAACCAATCACCTACTAAGAAGTTAGACATCCTGCCAAAGGACCGATCTCTGCTTGGTTATGATTGGATTGCTGGTGTTTTGGAATCTGGTTCACAACAGGCACTTCAGTCAGATGAATTCTTCGAGGAGATCTCTCTTTTTAGGAGAACACATAGAGGGCAGTGTGTTCATGAGTCAATTTTGGATGAGTGAGTTAAATGTACTCCTAATAACAATTTTGTGAGATCCATGACAACTAAATTGAAATGCTACATAGAAAAATTTGGTAAGGAAAAAATGAACTTTTGAAATTATTCATTTACTCTTTTGTGGACACTCAAGAATAGAGAATTTTCTTCTCCAACATCTGTTGTCATCCCAAGGAAAATGGAGAACTTGCTGACTTACGCATTGTTCCAATGCTAGACAATGTGGTATTACTGTACAATACATCCTCTCAGATGGTGGCATCATCTGTCCTTGGACATTTAGTAGTACTGTCATTGGTGAAAATAAGCAGGAGCGGAACTGCGCCTGTAACTTCCCAACTGGCACAAAGATATGTCATTAACAAATAGGCTAGGCACTGCTTTTCTAACTTAGTAGCGAGCCGCTAATTCCCCATATATTGTACACTGATCACCTAAGACAATGATTGACAATCATGCACAATTTTGACAAAATCCTTTAGCATAATTTTTAACTTTCAAACCGTTCGTATCGGGTGTTGTTAAGTTGTCTTGAAATCGTAACAGTACCCTGTTACTACTATGTTAATTCTTAGCATGTCTTAACAACAAGCATTGTGGACTTTGCTAGGCTTACACAACTCCTAAAACTTCCAGGAATATATCTGTATCGTGTGTAATCCCCTGATGTAGGCCTACTTACAGATTTAAGCTGAGAGCACAACATTTCTACAAATTTTGAAAAAAATTTAACAAGTTGTAAAGATGACATTCTGAGTTTTGAAAGTTTAAAATCCAAGACAAAAGAGTCTTTTAGAGTTGAGATGATAGGGAGGGATCAAATCCATTGTTCACGATTATTTGCCAATGTACTCAGAGGTGCAGTGTGGTCCTCCTTAGCCTAGCTATTTAGCTTTTTGACAGAAGACTGGCTACCTTTGTAGCCACAGCAGTGGCATCAGTCCTTGCTAATGCTTATTGGGAATTGTTTGGGACAACATGGGTGCAGCCAGCATTTCAATGATTTTATGACATAGTTTAGGTTGTTCATCACTTTCTTTTAGGAGATAAATTTTGTATTGTACAAAAATATTATTTTCCAGAGTGCGTTATGAAGGAGAATGTATTTGTCTAGCATAATTTGGAAAGAAGTGATGTTACATTTTGTACAACCTACTACAAATACAGTCTTAAATATAGCGTTGTTATGACAAATGAATCAATGCTTTTGTCAAATAGAACCGTAATTACGCTAGCTAAATAGCGATTAGTTTTTTTTCTTCTTAAAGTTGTCTCTCATGAATAGGCTCTCCTAAGTGACACGCTTTTCATTTGGCCTTTCTTGTGGAAGATTTTCATGGTCTGAAGAAGCCTGCCCCTATGTCTAAGGTAAAATCTACATGTGTACGTTTTTCATTTAACTTTCAAACTGGCTCCTGGTCCCTGCCAAGTGGCTCGTAGGTCTACCAAAAAGCCTGTGAGCAAGGAGACACTTTCCACAGAAAGTGGCTCCTGGAACTCAAATTTGTGCAAAATGCAATGCATCCTCTCAGATGGTTTGCTTGTATCTTCTTCAAATAATGACATCATGTTCAATGTTGTTATTCACTTTAAACATATATCTTTTCAGTTCCCTGCCACAAAGAGACCTTGTTGTACAGGAATCTTCCGAACTACCAGGTGATGTAGGAGCCAACTTTGTGCATAAATGTAAGTACTTCCACCAAACCTTTGTTGGTCAGGCCTTTTTTAAGAAATACTTCTTTTATGAAATCCTTACATATAATTAAATTTCACTACCTTAGACCCAGAAAACCATCACTGACAGTCAACTGGTGTCTCAAATATGGCAATGTCAGCAGGAACCAACCACCTGGTGGCTATTGACAGAATGCTGCATCCAGCATGCATCCATATCTATAACTGAGGCCCACACAAATATTACCTCTCGCAGCCAGCTAAAATATATGAATAAGTGACACAATGAGGCTTTAAGAGCTACTGTGTTTTGAATTAAATTCACTTTCCCAATTAAAGGAATAATTTGGATTGTATCACATAGCAGTATGCTATTCAAAATGGACAAATTGCTATACAAGTGCAATATGTATAGCAGTGTTTGTACACAGGAACCAAAGTATTCAATATCAGAGAAAGTCTAGAGCCTTCAAAACTGCCACAAAAAGTTTAAACACTAATAACATATTCGCTGCCATTATTTGTCATTTTGGTAAACCTGTTTTAATTGCAAAGCATGTAAAGGACGAGGTGGTTAGGCTTTCTTGCCACATATGCTAACAACAGCAGGAATGTTTGAGAGGATGTATTGTACAGTAACACTGAAAAGAGCATTCTTGTTTTTCAAGACACAAATTGTATCAATTATTTTCTGTATGATTATGTATGGATTAAATTTTTGAAAAGACATGTGCATGTCATGATTGTTAGAAAATAATTTCAGATTCTTACCCAATGCACATGTTGTGTATGGTTTACAGATGCTTTGTCTAACTTTGTGGAAAAGTATAAAAAAATAAATTTGGTTGATCTAAGAACAGCTGTAATGGTATAGCAATGGATATTTGGCACTTTATCTGGCAGTGAAAACAACATCAGGAAAAATAGGACTCCCAAGCAAGAGTCATGACCTTGAATTGAGTTGGATTCAATAATCATCCGAGCCAAGTGATTGAACAACTCATACTGAACTGAGGGTAATACTGTGGCCCTTTAAAATCCCCTGACTAATATATTTGTTTTGGTTTTTTCCTAATTTGATGACAGGTGTTCATAATTATACTGTGAACAATAGACTGTTTCCAGTCCCTTTGAATGAAGCCAGAGATGGTGCAAGCTTGTGTGCTGTATGTCAGAACAAAACAGATAGCCAGTCTACAAGCACTTCTCCAGCATACATCAGGTAGGTACTGACTCTTATTAGAGAAGGCTGAAACAAACTGGGTAATCCAAATTTGTGAACTTATTTTCCCCATCTGGCTTGAAAGTTTACTAAGTGATACTTTGACACTAAGCTCATCTTTAGCTGGTACCAAATAGCTTTCCACTGTCTTTGTAAGAGTGAGTGCAAAAACATAATATCCTAGAATTAAAATGTGTTTCTGCAATAGCCTAGAACTAAAAAGTGTTCTGCAATAGGATAGAACTAAGAAATGTTACTGCCATAGCCTAGAACAAAGAAACTTTTCTTACCTCAGTATACTAGATCAACACTAGATTCTCTCCATCTCGAGTCAGACCTTAGTAGCACCAGATCAACACTCTTCTCTCCATACTGATTCAAGCCTCAATGTACCCAGATCAACTCTAGTCTCTCCATACCAAGTCAATCCTGAGTATAGCTAGATCAACACTAGTCTCTCCATACCCTGTCAAGTCTTAGTATTAACATCTATTCTATTTCTTGATCAGAGTCAGCATACCCAGATCAACACTGGTCTCTCCATATCCTGTCAAGTCTTAGTATTAACATCTGTTCTTTTTCTTGATCAGAGTCAGCATACCCAGATCAACACTGGTCTCTCCATACCCTGTCAAGTCTTAGTATTAACATCTATTCTATTTCTTGATCAGAGTCAGCATACCCAGATCAACACTGGTCTCTCCATACCGAGTCAGATCTCACCGCAGGAGAAGCTTTGATCCTACAGACTCTATTGGTCTCTCAAAGGTATGGTAATACTTCACAGGAAGAGTAAATTAAGTGCATATTTTAGTAAATTCATATAACTTTTTCTTTGTTGCTTTGGGAATCCCTCAATGTTAGAACAATCAGAAGTAAATTGAAATAACCTACTCTATGTATTCCACACAAAATTTGAGCAGAAAAGTAAGTTTTTTTTAATAACAGAAAGAGGTAAATGACCCGAGGGTGGTAAGTCAAGGTGAGTAGTGTTATTGACAGGCAACTGAACAAGGTAAAAAAAGTGAAACATTAAGTTTTACTGTATTAACATTATATTGTATACTTGAAAAATGATCTTCTTAATATTAATAAAAAAGCATTGCTTACAATTGATAACTGCTTTATATTTGAGATTTAGTGATGCAGCTTAAGATCAGGGAGCTAGACATATGTTGGTGTAAGGTTAGTGTGCCTTCAACCTGTCAATCAGAGAGACACAAATATAAACATTCTGACCATGGAAGTTCATTTGATGTGTTACTTCTTATGTTTATCTACTTTTAAAAACTGTACACAATGTACATAATGTACAATGTACATAGACACAAGCAGCAGACGACAGGCTTTGCTATTCCTTAGCAACACGTAACAAGCGTGTAACATAGGACACTCTTCGTCATTGGTGATAAGTGGTACTCTTGTTAGTAGCAACAACACAGCTTAGGACAATCTTTGTCATTGGTGTAAGTGGTACTTTTGTAAGTAGCAACAACACAGCTTAGGACACTCTTCGTCATTGGTGTAAGTGGTACTCTTGTTAGTAGCAACAACACAGCTTAGGACAATCTTTGTCATTGGTGATAAGTGGTACTCTTGTTAGTAGCAACAACACAGCTTAGGACAATCTTTGTCATTGGTGTAAGTGGTGCTCATGTTAGTAGCAACAACACAGCTTAGGACACTCTTTGTCATTGGTGTAAGTGGTGCTCATGTTAGTAGCAACAACACAGCTTAGGACACTCTTTGTCATTGGCATAAGTGGTACTTTTGTAAGTAGCAACCACACAGCTTAGGACACTCTTGGTCATTGGTGTAAGTGGTACTTTTGTTAGTAGCAACAACACAGCTTAGGACACTCTTGGTCATTGGTGTAAGTGGTGCTCTTGTTAGTAGCAACAACACAGCTTAGGACACTCTTTGTCATTGGCATAAGTGGTACTTTTGTTAGTAGCAACCACACAGCTTAGGACACTCTTTGTCATTGGTGTAAGTGGTGCTCATGTTAGTAGCAACAACACAGCTTAGGACAATCTTTGTCATTGGTGTAAGTGGTGCTCTTGTTAGTAGCAACAACACAGCTTAGGACACTCTTTGTCATTGGCATAAGTGGTACTTTTGTTAGTAGCAACCACACAGCTTAGGACAATCTTTGTCATTGGTGATAAGTGGTACTCTTGTTAGTAGCAACAACACAGCTTAGGACAATCTTTGTCATTGGTGTAAGTGGTGAGTAGCAACAACACAGCTTAGGACACTCTTTGTCATTGGCATAAGTGGTACTTTTGTTAGTAGCAACCACACAGCTTAGGACAATCTTTGTCATTGGTGTAAGTGGTGCTCCTGTAAGTAGCAACAACACAGCTTAGGACACTCATTGTCATTGGCATAAGTGGTACTTTTGTTAGTAGCAACAACACAGTTTAGGACAATCTTTGTCATTGGTGTAAGTGGTACTTTTGCTAGTAGCAACCACACAGCTTATTTTCTTCAAACTTGGTGGAAAGGTACTCCTGTGTCTGGGAAACCCACAAAGCAAAGGTCAGAGGTCAAATTGAGTGCAAATTGAATTTTTTTTTTTGTTGCTTTAACTCCAATGGGAAACATTGAATTGACATAAAATCTTCACAGGTATCATGAATATGCCAAGTGCTATCAATTTATGTGGTTGCCGTGGGAACTGAGGTCAATGGTCTCATGGTTTAATGTCAAATGTATATATTATACCAGTATCCAGTCCTTTGTTACAGGCCTAGTGAAAATGAGAACATAAACCTAGCCTGCATTAAACCTAGATCTTAATTAAGCCGCCTAGCCTAATCTTAACTGTTATGTTAGGCCTGTGCAAATGATTAAGACAACTAAGCTACAAAGAACACTTTTGTGTCTGGCCTGGTCCAGAGTGTGAAAACTTGCCTTAATTGATGGGCTTTGGAATTCCGAAAATGTCTACTTGCCACACTGCGTTAGACCGGCGGTAACATAAGTAGCGATAGTGCGTTTAAAATGTGAATGTGGTGTGATGTGGTTCACCTTTGCGTCCACGTCTAGCCTATAACTTGTGAACAGGTGCATGGGTAAATGTGATATATATACATGCTGCATTGTGCCTAGCCGCGTAGCCTTGGTCTAGTCCCTCAAAGTCGGCCTAGTCTGTGTATAATTTCCTTCACGCAGGATTGGAATTTCACTGATGGGCAATGAGTGGTAATCTTTCTATTGTTAAAGGTCAGTATGAAATGAACAAAAAAAGGTAAATTTTACAGTAATTTTATCACTGTGAAAAGTATGATTTTGGAGTCAGGACTCCAAGCCTAGTTTTATTCAGTGTAGGGTTCACAAAACATGGTATTGCAAGATTGCGTAGCTAATAATAAAGTAGTTCATTGGAAGTCAGTGTTTGCTGGCGATGGGATATGCAACCCTTTGGATTGCCCTCTTTGTTTTTGTTGCAATCATTGAAGTATTAGGTAGCAAATCATGTATTGACTGATATGTGAAAGATGTCTTGCAGTTTGAGGAATTTTAGGGATTTGAAAAGAGAATTTCAGAACCAGGTAACAGCATGGGCAGATACTCAGTACCAACAGGTATTATGGCCTTTTAGCTTTGTTATTAGATTGACAACCTTTATTCAGTTGGTGCCTTTCTATTGTGAAGTGGAAAGTTGTATAGTTTTGGTTGCTAACTATGCTTAACTATGCTCAAACTAGTCACCTCAACATAGGTGTTGAATTTAGTCATGTTACTAGTATGAAACAACATTGATCGAACAATCATTAGTGTCACATCAAACTAGGCAAGTTTTAATGAAGGGGGATTAAACAAAGATATGGACTAATGTTAGGCTATTCATCATCATCGTCATCATCACAACAAGTCTCCTCCATGAAGTGTAGATGCAAATAAATGGCTGTTAAAGGAAGTCCTCCTGCTCTAACTTGTTTGAGCTTTTACTTCAGCCTGGTTGCATCACCAATCCTGTTCTTCTGTAGTTTGCATTGGCGTATAGCACTGCAACATGTTTGAGGTTCTTGTTTACTTTCCAGATGATTCAGATGTTGAAACTTTGTATGAATGAAGCAGCTTAATTTTCTTTGTTGCTATTTGCTGTTTATTGTTATTCTACTCAATGTGCTAATCACTGTTCTGAAAGTACAATTCTGTCCACAAATGTAGTAATAACAAATATCATTGTTTCTTCAGCATTGCTTGTCTGGTTGGCAGTGTTCCAAACCCTCTATGATGCCAACAGCAGGATGCTTGGATATTAAAAGCTCTCTTGGCTCAACTGCTGGCAGGTCGAATGTTAACCATGAGGTGAGAATTTATGATTCATTAGTGATACTTAGAATATCAGATCCTCCTCCCTAAACTAATAAAAGCAAAAAATTGTTACCACTGTGATTCACACTCGATGTTCTTCATGGACCCTACATTGATTCTCCAACTATGGATATTTTCTGTATGAACAATGCCAACAAACTTTGCAAGTGTCATGTGTGTTTAAGAGCAATATAGCTCAAAATGGGATTAAAATCATGTGAAACTGTTGTAGGTATGTTACTCACTGATGGTGAATTACTAAGTAAACAGTCACCTGGTCCATGTTCAGTCAACATCAGTTGTAGGTCTGTTACCCACAGAATGATAGGTGGTGCTAAGAAATCAGTCACCTGGTCCATGTTCAGT
>KN887850.1:29667-44964 GCA_000934455.1 Apostichopus parvimensis | reverse complement strand
AGGTAAGCACCAGAGGTAAGCATCGTAGCATCAGAGGTAAGAATCAGACGTAAGCTACATAGGTAAGTATCAAAGGTAAGCAGCAGAGGTAAGCAGCAGAGGTAAGCAGCAGAGGTAAGCAGCAGACGTAAGCAGCAGAGGTAAGCAACAGAGGTAAGCACCAGAGGTAAGCACCAGAGGTAAGCACCAGAGGTAAGCACCAGAGGTAAGCACCAGAGGTAAGCACCAGAGGTAAGCACCAGAGGTAAGCATCGTAGCATCAGAGGTAAGAATCAGACGTAAGCTACATAGGTAAGTATCAAAGGTAAGCAGCAGAGGTAAGCATCAGAGGTAAGCATCAGAGGTAAGCAACAGAGGTAAGCAACAGAGGTAAGCAACAGAGGTAAGCACCAGAGATAAGCACCAGAGGTAAGCATCACAGGTAAGCATCAGAGGTAAGCATCAGAGGTAAGCAACAGAGGTAAGCATCAGAGGTAAGCACCAGAGGTAAGCATCAGAGGTAAGCACCAGAGGTAAGCACCAGAGGTAAACATCTGAGGTAAGAATCAGACCTTAGCTACATAGGTAAGTATCAGAGGTTACAAAGAAAGGAGGTACTCAACAATCAAACAGATAAATACAGGATTATCAGGATGAGGATTTGACGATTGGTCATTCTTAAGCAAATGAATGAATATCAGTATATATATTAAAGTTACTCAAACTATGAAAACACTTATGAGTATTAAGAGCCACATTATGTCACTCCAAAATTGCCCAACATACCACAAAGGACCTAATTTCAGATTCCTCTTCAGTAAAATTAATATACATTTTGGAAAACTATTATATTCAGGGCAACCTCCGTTTTCATAAATTGGTAAATCCATCCAATCAATCCTGTGGGGATGTTTAATCCTGTCAAAGTTTATGACTAAATTTTACAAAAAGGAGTTTTTACTTACATGAACTCTATTAAACCTTAAGACACAATGCAGCCAGTAAGCATATAATGCAAACCTCCACCCAAATTTATTTGCCCTATATATACAATAATCATAATAAAAAAAAACTTGTTTTTATATCTATCAATGACTAATTAAAAACAACCCAAAAGCATTGTGTTCCCTCCTTAATGTAACACAGTCAGTCATCAAGCATGTATATAACCTACTTTGCATTAGTCACTTGTATAGTCAAACTATAGGTTATATTCACAAGCCTGTAACTAAAAGAGCCTCAGTGGCACCGCCAGACATTTCAATCTTGCGGGGCACGGGGGGGGGGGTTTACTTGTGAATGCCGTCCTGTAGGAGGGGTTTAAGGGGAGGGGGAATTTTTGATTAATTATGGGTCCTTTGATGCAATCTGGTGCTATATTTTGCAACTTGAAGTAAGAATTTTTGGGCTTAGTCTGTTCGATATTTATGTTTTTAATTAACCTGATTAATTTTTTGTTGGAGTATTATTTTAACACTACAAATCGCATCTGGGGGGCACCTAGGGGGGGACAATTTTGGGGGGGAGGGCACGTGCCCCCACCCGTCCCTCACCCCTTTGCGTAGCCACTGAAGAGCCTATGTACTGCTTAGATATAGTCAATGCTATAGTGCAAGAAGAAATTTTAACCTCGCTAGCTGACTGCGCAATTTTACAATTTCAAAGTTTGCAAGGTGACAATTTTTTTTTTATATTGCTATTGGCTAAATCTAAATGCCATTTTATAACACTGGCAACTTGTATATATAAGTGAGTATGAGGTTTGCAATTGGGTTAATGTATACTGCTAGATTCATGTACACCTCCTTCTGTTGGTTTTAAAGGTCAATCAGTACTGTATTCCATAGGCGTAGGAGGCGGGGGGGGGGGGCCTGCAGCCACCCCAACCAATTTTTTTGGGTGAAAATTCGGGCAATATGATGAGAATTTTTTGGGCACCTACTGAAAAAAGAATAATTAGCAGTGTGTTTGTCACTGTTTTTGGTGAAAATTCGGGCAATATGCTGATAATTTTTCGGGCACCTACTGAAAAAAGAATAATTTGCAGTGTGTTTGTTACTTTTTTTGGTGAAAATTCGGGCAATATGCTGATAATTTTTCGGGCACCTACTGAAAGAAGAATAACTTGCAATGTGTTTTTCAATGGTTAAACTTATATTATTATGATCATTATTGTTGTAACGACTTCCCCAATAATTATAACCAATATGGAAGGGTAATAACACGAAAAATGATTGTATGATTGTGTGATGTAATAACCGATGAATGCCTATATGATATGCACATTAACATGTTGAATGCGCGCGGAGCACGCAAAAAATTGTGCTTATATTTTTCGGGCAAGTGGTTACAGCCCCCCCAAATCAAATTAGGCTCCTACGCCTATGCTGGATTCAAATCTGAGCAAACTAAATATTGCTTAAAGATTTCAATATTAATTTCCTTGAGACTCTGATCTGCATTAATTATTTCCACACCTAGACATTTACATATATACATGTCTCAATCATCCAAAAAGCTTTGGGGTCGACAATAAAGTGCTAATTGTTGAAATCTGTTCATTTAAGTGACCACCTGACCATTATTTGACTATCTAGCATATTATATCTAGCATATTTTGGGCAATTATAACTGATGACCTTTACTCACTTTTAGAATTGATCATTCTTATGCTTTCTCAAATATTTTCTATTTCATGAAAAGCATTTATCATAATTTTCATTTTTTTTCCATTTAGAGATTGGAATAGTCCATCTATCTATACATTTTTCCACACAAAAATCCTCCATATTTTGCTTTTCATTATAAACACATAGAATCTATGGTATTCAACACTGTGCCATGACTCTAAAAAACTCATAATAGAAACTGTGCCAAAGCAAACACGTTATGAATGCACAAATTAGTAAACAGCTGTTACTATATACCACCCTACCATACAAAAGTGTGAAAGTATATATATCACAGTGTAAGGTGTGTGTCAATAGTTGAGTATTGTCTATTCCCCCTTTCACTATATTGATTTAATTGCCGGTTATGAATCTGACGAGTGAATATAAAGACTGTAATTACACCCGGAGAACAAATATATGCAAAGGTTTCGCCCTTGTGATAGATACAGAATCGGCACAACAACGGTTAATTGAAAACATATATACACAATAACATATATAGTGTTCCTTTACGTATAATGGCAGATCTTGACGCCTATTTTAGCACAGATGTGATGGAATTTAATTTGGTAGTTTTGATTCATAATATTTTGTTTGCAAAGCACTTATGTATGGTAAGAGGTATTTCATTTACCACTCGAGCTGCCCCCACCTGTGAAGTTCCCATGTACGGTTGGAGGCTATCATGACCTGCCAACTTTTTATTATTTATATTTCTTTGTTTCAATATTTTCTTTTGTATGTTATTGTTTTGTCATTCGTCAGTATAATTTAACTGTTTACCACGGGATGCAGAAATCATCTGTGGCGATTGAATCGGATTTGCAGATACTGCGATAAAAGCCTTTTTTTCCCTTTCACTATAACATTGAACACATGTCATGATATACACTTTTACTAGCATTTTAAATTAATTGACAAAATATTTACGCACAACCTCCTATTGGGGCAATCGATCGATAGAAGATATTTATTAATAGCAAATAGAAACTGACAGGAATATCATTTCTCCATTATGACAGGTTACAATCACCTGCAAAGCATTTTCTCTAAATACCAAACATATCCCTAGAAATCAAATCCGGGGACAATTCACAAATGACACAAATAAATAAGCATTGTCTTCATTCCCTTTTATTTTTCCCTTTCCTTTGTTTTTTCTAAATTCTATGTTTTTCCGAAATTCTGTTTTTCCAAAATTCTATGTTTTCCGAAATTCTATGTTTTTCCGAGATTCTATGTTTTTCCTAAATT
This sequence comes from Apostichopus parvimensis, assembly GCA_000934455.1. Taxonomy (NCBI): domain Eukaryota; kingdom Metazoa; phylum Echinodermata; class Holothuroidea; order Aspidochirotida; family Stichopodidae; genus Apostichopus; species Apostichopus parvimensis. The sequence goes on along the minus strand of KN887850.1, from coordinate 41,059 downwards.
CTATTATCAAATTAGCTTCAATCATCTAATTCATACTGCAAGAACTTTGGAAAGTTCAATCGGGTATATAAATGGGTGATTGCAAAGAGATGCAAGTTGTGCAATATGAAAAATATTAATTATTTAATATCTTACCGTTTGGGGAGAAAAGGGGGTAATGAAGACCTCTTTAGGGAGAAAAAGGAGCAGGGAAGGGGGTTCACGCTAAGAATTGGGTGTGGGAGAGGATTATTAGAGTTTAAACCAAAAGTCCACTGAATTTTCCAAAAAGTGAAAACTTAACTTTGGATGTACATTATGGTAATCTGAGCAATGACTACACAGAATAGTGCAACAGGCATACATGTACATCCCTAAGTATAAAGTGCCATTAGATATATACATGCAGCTATCGTTTACTATGCAGGCAATAATTTTACTGCACATGCAAATTTTGTGTAGGAGTTTTGAAGGCTCTGCACAGCTTTGTCTCAGATGAAATATACTATGAATCCTGTATGATAAAAACTGCTTTACATTCTCCGCATTTGTATAGCAAAATTTGATGGTTTTGCATAGCTTCTTACGATGTGATACTGGATAACTTAATATTCCCTTCTGTGCGTAACCGCATACTACCGACAAAACTAGAACTTTTACATAACACTCGCTCTTATTTCCTCTTCCAATCTTCTGGTGAGCTTTGTAGTTATTCAAAGAGAACCAAATCCATCTGTCTCCACGCTAAGCTCCGGATCAATTCATATCAAACCCTCGAGGCAATAATCATATAATTGTGTTGCTTCTGATCCTGATGTAGATAGCAAAATGTGAAAACTCCATCTCACTGTTTCATATTTTGTCAGGAAAATGAGACTTGCTGAATGAAACGATCAATCATTTGGTTTATTTACCTGATATCTAACAATTTTAACATTTTGGACGGAACAAAATGGCCAAAAATAAATACTTGAGAGCATTTGAAAGTATTGACCAAAGATCATTATTATTATTATTATTGTTATAACCAATGAAACCTATACAAAACTTATTTCTTATTATGATCATATATGCCTTTGGCCTCTTCTTCTTCTTCTTATTCTTCTTCTTCTTCTTCTTCATTTTTTTTCCCACAAAAATAATTTTGCCAGAACACAGTTTGAGTTCCAAGAACAGTGTGTGCACCAGTCCGTGCATATTGGCTTATATACCTTCGGAAGTTGTGGAACATATTAATATTGTGGCTGCTGCATATTGGTAATACGTTTAGAAGGAAGTTGTGGAACATATTACAAGCCATTTGTGGCTGATGTGTTACTTCTCTCTTGTACACATCTTCTGCATTTCAGCAAGATCAAAATTATGAAACAGATGTTGAACTTGGAGGAAGAACACAGTTTATTTATGGCCATGCCAGGCTCACTCAAGTCTAACCATGCAGCTACCAGCTTCCTCAACAATAGACATCTACATATATATCTCAATATTAAATAGTGGAAGTACAGATATTATCATAGTACAACCTTGAACAAAATATTAAATATAATGTTCAAATAAATATATATATATATATATATATATATGCCAATTGTTAATAAAAATGTTATTATATATCATCTTTTCCTCTTTGTTATAAGGTATTATTTATAAAGAACTGAGAAATTGTTACTCTTTCAAATTCATTAACAATATCCCAGCCATTTTTATTTTATGATTATTTATACCTTATATTATGTATTTATATGCCATGAAGTGCAAAGCAGCTTATAATGGTACTTAAAACGCTACACACATGTCTGAGTGCAGTGGTACAGCGTCCAAGTTCTCTAAATGATAGATCTGTAGCCGATCGCTGGCACACAGACTGAAGGTTACATGACTTCATAGCTATGCAGTTATACCAATTTACTCTGATGCAATTTAGTGAAAAATTTCCTGCCAATTTTATGTTCTCTGCTCGAGGTAGTGCACAGGCAACTTTTTTATAGATCTAATAAAGCTGATCTGGAGCTGCTGGAATAATAGGACAGGGTTAAGAGAAGTGCCATTTCATCAAATTAGCAACTAGAGTAAATTAAATCCATTTCACACCATTGGGTCCTAGAGACTTTAAATATACTTTATTACTGATCATACATTCACCGTTACTGATGATACATTCACCATAATTGTAAAATTAATATTTTTTACACAATTTTTGCAGAATGATTTGGAAACCCCCCCCAAAAAATGTTCATAAAACTCTTCTTTTTTTTTTTTTGTCACCCTTTCTGGGGACATTGATATTTCATTTATTCAAAAATTTGTCACAAGCTGAGTATCCCATGAGTTTTAAACTTTTGTTACATCACGAAAATCTTAGATTAATCAACATCAGCCTCCTATCGACGTCAAGAAATTCTAGAGTTGGTAGTTACATCACTTGCATCCACGTCAAATATTTAGTGCCGAATAAAGCTTGAAAAGTGACACAGGATAAGATTGCAGGCTAGGCCTACGCTACGCACTGATCTACGACTAGTGGCAGCAGCAGTTATGATCATTTCCTTCATATTTATTTCAATGCAGATGGTTGTGTTTGTCATGTAATGTCTCTCATAGACAATTATATATGTACCAGAAATATTTAACGTTGAGTACGAGTCGCATTCATGTCACATATAAGAGAAATTGTTCATACAACCTTAAGAAAAATATGTTGCTTTTGACGACAAATTTCGAGAATTTTGTAGCCGATATACCTAAGCCAGGTGCAGATCCAGTGGGTACGTGTGGGTCCCACCATTTCATGTCAAATTTTAATTGTTTGTTTTAGATAGGGGGGAGGGAGGGGAGGAACCCCCAGACACCCCTACATTCCAAGTCCACTTCAACAACATCAAGGCACTGGTTAACGATTTGCTTTAAATATTGTGGAAAAGTAAGTTGGCCTGACGTTTCGATCCTAGCAGGATCTTCTTCAGAGGCTAGATGACAAGTAACAGTAACAGAAGGGACAAAAACATGCACAAAATACAGATAGGTTAATGAGCATGGTGAACAAAGAGAGTTTGCTAACAGTTTTATTTTATTTTGCTTTAATATTAGCAGAGTTAGATGCCACTGATTAGCAAAACTCAACCAGTTGCTTTAAAACAAATGTCAAAACAAATGGCATCTCATAATAGTACAGAGGAGGAGGTCTATTTATGCATTCATTCACAAATCCACTCAAACAATGCAAACGATCTTCAATCGTTTGGAAATGACGCTGTATGGATCTCTCACAAATCAAACTGTCGTTCTGAAGAACACGTTTAAATTACTAAAAATTTCCAAGGGAAATGAAGGCATTGAGAAAACCACTTGAGACAAACAGGAGGATGCAACCCTATGGTTCTGAGTGTGTTAAGGACGTACTTAAAAAATATCTGAATTTCGGAGATGACGATATATTCATGCGGTATATATTTAGCTATGATTTCAAGTTTTTTCGGAAAATTGCCAAGGACATATCTGTATGTATGTTAAACACATCAAGCTTCTGCTGAGGACACTATGGTGATCTAATTCACATGCAGTATCATAGGATATATCACATATAAATGAAGTCATAATATATTTAGCTTCTGTGATTATTTGTATTATTTTGGGAAATTTCATGGGGAATAAGATATCTGGGATCTTTGAGAAACACTCAACTTTTCTAGTTCTTTAACAGATTATACTGATTGTCCATATGATCTATACTGATGCTAACATATAGTTGTGTAGTGATCTGCCTTCCCCTCCCCCCTTCACCTTTCCCACCATCCCTCCCCTTCCCCTCTTCTCAACTCTAGCTTATCATACATGTATGAGAAATTTAGTTTAGCAAGTTTACAGCTGACATGAAATAAAATTAACAATTTATCAATCTCTGCAGTCCTGCAGTGCCTATTGTTTGAAACTGAAGGTACACAAAAGATTACGTCTTATACTGCAGGCAGGCTGCAGTGATACTGCAGCCTCCCCCTTCAGCATCTGCCATTTAACATAGTGCATTAGTGGACAGCTATGTTTTTACAACAATTCAGATCATGATATATATACATGGCCATCACTATAGTGTCTCCACTTCTTTTTAGGTTACTAAATTATCAAAAATGCCTTTCTTGGATGTTCATTCAAAACTCTTGCTTGAGAAGTGTTAAGTTTAATAGATGAATTTAGTGCACTCAAAAAGCATTCTGAGGAAGACTATGCTTGCTCTCAAAAAGCATTCTGAGGATGATGATGACAATGCTTGCTCTCATAAGGCATTCTGAGGATGAGAGTGACAATGCTTGCTCTCAAAAGCATTCTGAGGATGAGAGTATTTGGCTCTCAAAAAAAAGCATTCAGAGGATGAGAGTGAAAATGCTTGCTCTCAAAAGCATTACGAGGATGAGAGTGACAACACTTGCTCTTAAAAAACATTCTGAGGATGAGAGTGACAATGCTTGCTCTCAGAAAGCATTCTGAGGATAACAGTATGAGTGCTTGCTGTTGATGTAAAACCCATGAGTAATATATAGTGATGATGGACACATGAGCAAATTTAGATGTATTGAAGGGGAAAAGATTTGACAGAATGAAGTGTTCCTGTTTGAAGTGTCTGTTTTGTTACTTATCTCTGTTGTATCTTATATACAGAACATATGTGATGAACCTATACTTCTGTTATGCAAGAGACAGTCAACATTACCACTTGGATCACAAACTATATTTAGAGTGCTATATTTATAATTCTTAATGTTCTTTCCTGGCTGTCTAATTTCTTGAAAGTTGCTTGAGGAGTATTAAGTTAGATGATAACATCTCTCAGCCGGAGAATATTTTCTGAAGCCAAGGCATGGCAATTGCATGTCCCCTACACGACCATCAACCCCCTCACCCATGTAGACTAAACTATGCCCCCCTCCCCTAATCTGTGTCATTATGACATGTAATAAAATGTACACATTACATGACAGGAGGTTTGTGCCCTTCCTTAAACTGTTATAACCCCTCCTTAAATTAATGGTACATCTCCAACTTCTTCAAATTAAATTCTTGCCTATACAGCCTGTCTGATGGTGATAATATTGTGCTGGTTTTTCGGGTATGAAACATTAAGACCGTTTCGTTAAGTCCATCTTCAGCCAGTTGACGAGGATGATGAAATTTGGTGAAAATTAAGAAATATTTTTGATACGACTGTCTTGTTTTTCATTTTATGTGCAGATAAACCTACATAGACTACAGATCTGACATTAACAAATTCCCTTCAAACCTTTAAGCGGTACAAACAATCTTGCTCTATCAAATAGAAACTCCATTTCAGAGGATTAGTTGCTAATCATACCCTCCTAAAAATAACACATGGCACACGCCAATCCTTTTGCCTCTCTCTAATCGAGCTTGTTATCTGTTTTGTTGCAGAGTTTTGATGCAAGGAGTCATTTTTTATTTTATTTTTATCAAAGACAAATTCTTTTATCTTCTAAGACCATGCCGGCCCGCACGATTTCTGGTCGAGGTGACAAAAGAGCCCTTAAGGGGTTACCGACTGAGAAGAAAGACTACTGATAATGTAGGATTGGTTAACCATGCTTGTGTTATCGAGGGGAGCATTTTGATTAAAATATTCCCTTATTTTGACGGTTAAAATTGGACATTTCCATTCAACTGAATAAACAAGCCAATTGACTAGTTTCCAATTATTAGTTTTGTCGGTCTTTTTCAGTCACCAGCTGCATTTCGGAAAGAAAGCTTGGGTCATAAACACCCTCCAAAAAACGGGCAAAAATGAGAAATGAAAAAAAAAAAAAATGATATTTCAATATATAGACAAATCGTTCACGGATTGTCTGTGTTTAAATGTGATATGCAATGAGTTTTTAAAAGCAGTGAGCTTTAAAAAAAATTCTTGTTCCGCAAGGAGGAAATGTCGGTTCCATTCAGATACTTTACACAGAATTCGTCAAAACATGTCTATGTTTTTTTCACAGAGCAATGGTGCATGAACAAATTCAAAACAAGATATATGATTCTGCACTCTGGAGTACACTAAAGATCATATATCCCAGAGTTTAATTATAATCACCAATTAATATGTACATATATGGTAGGAATATTTCTAGTTCATATCATTTGTTAAAAAAATTGTACAGAGTTGAATCTTATATACAACGTTTTTCATTTTTTGGGAATTTTTGGGAGTTTATAATACCAAAAGGATATATTTGCGGTTTATTCTCCTCATACCATCACCCTTGTCAGGGTTCAGTCGTGTCATCTGTCTTCTCCCAACATCACCCACTACAATTGAAACCTTCCATCCTCATCTCCCACCCCCTACCCCCACCCCCTTCCCAACCCCTTCGGAAATCCTTTATGGTAGGACAGGGTTGACTCGCATATATTTGAAAACAACTGAAACATGAGTTCAATGATCTCTTATTCAGAAATCACTGGGAAAAGCTTAAACCCTTCCATCTGGTATTTTAGATTATTCCACATTTTAGAGAACTCCATTTCCAAATAAGACCAAAAATTCAACCATGGTTCAGGAGAAAATATCATATGCATATATATGCACATACGATCAGCATATTACTTCTGTGCATGCACAGCAATTTTACATATTTAAATTGGTATTTTTAGATACCTTAATTAAGGCCCCGAGTGTTTAATTACCGATTTAGAATATTTGAGTGTTTATATATTTTAGTAATCTGCAAGTACATTAAAAGCTAAATAAGATATACATTGATACCAGCAAAGAAAGATAATCTACTATGTATAAAGTGATGATGTCAGGACTTGAATACATTTCAATAAAAAACAAATATTATTTTTATGACTTTATTTTCTCGATACATTCATTACGTTTCCAATTTCAGGAAAGAATTTTAATCGACTGAAACCAAGAAATTCAAATCAATCTATTTTTTACAGGAAGTAATAACCATCCACAGAGAATAACATCAGTGAAAACAAATTAAACTTTATGCATCTCATTTATCAAACTAAACAAACTTAGACATCAAAAAATTTTAAGAAACAAATAAGACAAAAAGAAAAAGTAAAGGCAGCTCTGTCAATCAAGAAAATGGAATGAATACGACCCTAGCAATTAAATGCAGGTTCATTTATTTTAAATCCAGGCAGTACACAAAGGCATCAGCTAGCTTGAACACAATGCATCTGGTTATATTGATACTCAATAGAACAGATAAATTAGTAGCTCTGACTCAGCTGGGTGGAGTCCCCGTAGCAAAGTGTCAAAATTACAAATGACCAAAAATGTAAATAAACCTTTTTTTTTTGGCAAATGATGAATGGTCTAGCAAATAATTGATGTGGCTAGCCAAAAAAAAAATAATAGTAGAAAAAGAATTAGGTATGAGATAGTAGGGGGGAGGGGTGGATAAGGAGTAGACTATAATAATATATGAATGAAGGAACTGTTAGCAAAATAAAAAAAAAGGTATTGTAAAGATGTCTTTCACGGGGTTATAAACATACTTTCTAGTCGAAACAGTCCATTCTTACTGGACACAATGTAAAAGGTTAAAGAAAGGGCTCCCCTCACCCCCCCCTCAAAAATTAAACAAAAGAAAAGGAAACAGACAGCAATAGGTCCAAGGTCAAGGGTTAACACCTTAACTGCAAATTATTAACAGTTATGATGCTATTTATGCTTTTTAAATATATATACAAAAAGACTTTCCTCCTTTCACAGATTGTTGTCACACGTCCATCCCTCACCTTCCCACCTGGTCCCCGTGTCCCCTTTCCTTCCCACCCACTGTCACCTCCCCTTCCCACCCCATGTCAACTCCCCTTCCCACCCACTGTCCCTTCCCCTTCCCACCCCCTGTCACCTCCCCTTCCCACCCCCTGTCACCTCCCCTTCCCACCCCCTATCCCCTCACCATCCCACCCCTATCCCCTCACCATCCCACCACCTGTCACCTCAACATCCCACCACCTGTCACCTCCCCTTCCTACACCCTGTCCCCTCCCTTCCACTCCCTGTTCCCTACCCTCCCCCTCCCCTGCCCCTTCCCCTATCTCCTCCCCTGTTCCTTCCCATTCCCATCTCCCTTACCATTCCCATCTCCCTCCCTGTTCATTTTCATTCATTCCCCTGTTCATTCCCTTGTCCCAATCTGTTCTCTATCACCTCCTATTCTGCATATTCCAGACCCTTTCCTCTACCCCTTTCCCTACCCATCATTTTCAATTTCAGTATTCCAACCCCAAATTTCATTTCTCTTTCTATCATCTAGTAGCACAATTTCCTTCGTCAGGAATTTACCTTGATAGGAATGGCAAAAAGGGCAGTCCAAAGATGGGGAGGGATGCAAAATTAATTTTGCACAATGAAGACAATATTCCTGCAGCTTTGGTGGCGACTCAGGTATATAGTCTTCTATGGTTACCTTTTTGACCAATTAAATGGTCATTACTTTCCACAAAAGATTAGTTTTGATGTTCTTTGGAGAGAATGTTTCCATGCTAAAATATTCTTCCCCGTAAATTGAATTTTCTTTTCATATATTGAAGTAAATGTTACGTTTTAACAAACTTTGTTCTTTTAACACACATGTGATTCTTAAACAAATAAGTACCTTCAGTGACAAACCATTTTAGAGTCTAAGAATTGGGGTGCGTGACTTATTTTTGATCAAGTTTGCACATGAGAGATAAATAATGTAACATTTGATCAACTTGTCTGTCACTTACCCTAAAGGAGTTATCAATATTGCACTCAAATGTTAGTGTGATAAAATAACACTTTTCAGAGGTACTCTCTGGGAGTTTCTGATACTTGAAATTATACCCAGGCATTGAGATATTTATACTAACCTCCTTTGAGGGTGACTGTAAAAGTTTGTTTAAGACATTGAAGACTCGCCCCTAACCGCGTGCCGCCCTCTGAAAAAAGTTAACTTTTCGTTGCCTGCAGGTGAAGTTTTCTTCTTGTCGCTACAAAATGTAGACAGTAATGAAACGTGATACCTTGTTATCTTTTATCTGGACCAGAGATGTCCATGCTGCTATGTACACTGTGCTGTGGGTATTGACCGTAGCTGCATGTATTGACTATACACTAACTGTCTAATTACCGACGGTAGCAAGCTGTGTGTGTATTTTCTGCGATCGATGGTGGTGTCTAACACTTCTGTTACACCTCATTCGAAACTACGTCAGATTACCGGCATCAGACGTTTCTTTGTGAGTCTTCACTCTCTTTAAGTAGGACCATCATGCTGGGACCATGACACAGATAATTTGAGATTGAGGGGTGCCCAGGCGAGGAGCGAGAACAATACGTTCAATGGTGTTTCATTACTGCCTATGGCGGAACCACGCCTGTGTGACAATCATTGCTCTAAAAACACTATAGACACCAGTATGTAGCTATATACCTCCAGTTGTTACTCATAGTTACCATTAAATTCCATAAAAAATTTGTACGGAGAACACTTTTGGTCCTCACACGTCAGAAATACAAAAATAGTTCTGTAGATCGAGGCAAGGAATCAATAACAGTGTCCTGACAAATGCCATGTCTCTTTTAAGTGACACCATTTGGGACCACGAACGTAGAATTGATTTCATTAATTGCAGAGAGATTGCCGTTGACCTGGACAAATTCACACTACACCGCACATCACGGTAGACAATTGGTCTGTTGGTATAGAAAGGACTGGCCAGATTCGAGTACGTAATATCGGCTAGCCTAAAGGAAAAGATACAGCTTAATAATTGGTGGCATATAGACTTTCTTCATCAGGGAAGCAACTTACAGGTATTCAGAATGGTTTCATGAAGAAATGATGAAAAATTGGTAAAAGTGAGGAAAAATTGTAAAAAAATTAAGAAGTTGGTTTAAAGAAATTATTCAGAATGGTTTAATGAGGTTGGCTGCTTGGAGCAGGGAAGGGGGAGGGGGGGGGAGAGAGGGAGAAGAGGATCTCACTAACGAGTGATAGCGGGGATTTATTTTATAACAAGATGTTCAAGAGATATATACTCCACTTATATCGCTTGTCCATATGCATAGGAGCTGGTATCTGTAAATATTATACTAATGATTATAAGAATTTAACTAATTCTTTTTCACTTTAGTTTATGTTTATATAGAGATATGTATATGAGTGAAACTACTCTCATGATACAGGCCTGATCATAATTAACAAATTAATCTTATAATGATGAAAAATGTTTTAAGATATGTTAAGAAAAAAAACATCTTAAAGCATGTAACAATTTTTCATGATATTCATTTGGCACGGAACTAGTAGAAAGGTTGGGGGAGGGGGGGATTCAGTCAGATATATAAAGGAAATTACTGTGAGGCGAATGTTTTGGAAATAATACATAATTTCTCTGTACTTATTTCCATCAGTAAATCCTGCTCACCCCAGTAGCGGAGCGTCCATACAGTCAGGGGGGGGGCGGATGCCCCCCCTGACGGACTCAAATGGACTGCTGGCGCCCTTTTCAGCTTTTCACCACTTTTTACTTATTTGCGATTATTGACTTTTTTATTGCGCTCTCATCTACCTATTGACATTTGTCACATTTTGTTGGTGTAATTTTCTGACAAAATGTCGATAACACCTATTTATTCTTCGTTTATCTGCAAATTAGCAAGGCCCGGAAAGGGTCATTTCCGGCGATCTAGAGTGTATCTTTACTCAAAAAATGTCTGTACGCTCCGCGCCAACCAATGGTGGCGCTCTGCTTAGATAGTGTCGAAAGTGCCCCTACAGACCATTCTTGCCCCCCCTGACCAATACCCCTAGCTCCGCCACTGGCTCACCCATCCCAGACCCCATGCAGATATTAGCACCCATACAATTTAAAGTTTTCAACATATAGACACTTGCATACATACACATCTTCAATATTCATAATTTTTACCCCAATTCTTGGAATTTTCAATATCTCACCCGCCCTTGCATACGGATATAAACGTAAAGTTAATAATGGTATTAAATAATACAAAACCCACATACGTGACTAGTATACATGTATGGACCATTATATTCTCTGACACACACACACACACTGTCAATAGACTACTTGGCAAACACTGCAGTATTACGTATTAAACAATGCATATGTTTGCACCATGACTCAACCGTTGGGAGGGGAGACCCGTAGTTTGATTGCTGTGCACACAAATCTTTTGAATCATCACAGCGGTATAGCTGTCAATAGTGTGGGTAAATCCCAGCTTATTGGCTCTTTTTTAGCTTTGTTTTAATTTGTGAAGAAATTTAGCAAAACTTGAAAATGAAATAGATAGGGTGCAGTCCGACCCTTTGAGTAATTGATTGTACAGAGAAACCACTATGAGTTACAGTTCAAATATTTGAACAAATGTTTTTGTTTTGTGTTTAAAGGTGTGAAC
>KN887849.1:16881-30867 GCA_000934455.1 Apostichopus parvimensis | reverse complement strand
ATTGATTGATTGACTTATTTGAGTGGTGTCTGGAAGTCAAATGTTGACGTTTAGGGTGCGCTCAATGTGCCATAAGTCCTGAAGTCGACATATGTCGAATTAAATTGTCACATGTCGGTGTTCGTGCTATGATTAAATTATATATGCATATTCATAGGGCCCAGAATCAAAACAGTTAAAATTAGAATAGCTATACACACAACGATCAAAATTGGAAACCATGGCCATGGAAGATCTCAATATGCAGTTTAATTGGTTGTGTAAGTATCACTATCTTTGCAAGCCTTGGACGATGTTGACCTATCCGGGCAGCTTTGCTTTTTGTCACTGCCAATGCCAACATAGTATCATAGCTAGTCTTGTATAGTCCTCAGTTCACATACGTCGATTTCTTCCAATCAGCGGCACTAGCAAATAACATGTGACAAGGATGGTCCAATTAGAGCACGAAGAATCAACATATGTCAAACTAATTCGACAAACGTCAATTTAATTTGACATATATCGATTCCCTCCAATCAGAGCGCCAGGAAACAACATGTGACACTGATCGTCCAATGAGAGCACGATAAACCGTCATATGTCAATTTTATTCGACAAATGTCGGTTTAAGGACTTATGGCACACTAGGCGCACCATACATAGACGTCATTCGGGAAGCAATACTTATGATTTGAAGTATTTTACGACCTAACATGTTATAAGCAGACTTATCTATCGTGAACTCTCGTCTCTATAGGATATAAACCCTGTACGCCGAATAGAGCCTTGATGTGTATGATAAGATTTGGCCGAAGACATAATGACTGAGCATATTCAAACCAAATTGGGTTATTAATAGAACGTATGGTGGTTGTTGGAGTTATACATCGAGGGTTCCTTATCGGTGAATTGAGACAAAAGTCAGTGGCGACCTACCAAGGACATGAACAAGTATATGCTGGACGGTAACATGGCACTACGGAACTCATTATACAGACACATGGCTTCATTACTGGCTGTATTAGCTTGTATTATCACACAGAAAACACCTGCTTGACATGTTTGAAACGATCACTGTCTCCTGCATAGCAAATACATTAATAGAACATATGTATGTTAACTCATCGCCAGGCCTGCTGATATATGGGGTGGGGATGGGGAGAGGGGGTCATGGGAATTAGCCCGTGGGGCCCGGTCCTTTGCGGAATCCGGTCCGGGGAAAGATCGAATCAAAATAGTGTATTCTTATTTGCACGGAAAAATAGAGTCCACATGTAGCGAAAGGAGGCCCGGTGACGTTTTAGTCCGCGGGGTCCGACCTGTCTCTCTGGGACCTCTTGGGTACGGTGTGCGTTACCAATACAACCAGCTATTTGACCTTAGACCTAATCGTCTGCATTTTAACATTTGCTTAACCAGGGTTGGCCCTACGTATTCGCGTGCCTCTCCACGCCACATGACCCCCTCCCCCACCATATATTAGCAGGCCTGGCGATGAGTTAACATACAAAGGTTCTATTAATGTATTTGCTATGTAGGAGACAGTGATCGCTTCAAACATGTCAAGCAGGTGTTTTCTGTGTGATAATACAAGCTATGGGGCATTCGTGGCACTTTAAAGAGCGAGGCATCTTCAGATATGACTTGTAAACCGTTAGTGTCGAGTGTAATGCAGATATTGCAACATTCTCTTTTAGAAAAATTTGTATATTTGTCTGATACATAGAGCATAATAGATTTATTTTAGATACAGGTTTACACCCATAACCAGTAGCAGTATTACAGTTTGGGTATATTTCGTTATCGTTGTGGGAGCGTTTTTAAAGATAATTCCCACGTTTTCGAAGCATTGTCAACTTTAAAACTGCAACAAAAAAATACAATATCTATATAGTTATCCGATTAGAAAAAAGGGTCATGTGAAGAAAATCTTGATATTTAGCTATTGTTAACTGGTTTATTTTAAGTCAATTTTGGTAAATATACAAAGCAAAGATGAGATAGGCTGAACTAGAAGAAAGCCATAAAATAGTCTCACACCTCCACTCGAGAATACACAATAGGGTTAACTGAGGCATCGCTGAGCACACTATAGAATCTGTAACGATGTTCCTATAGAAGCGTTAATTACAATTTCATTGTCACTATTGTGCTTGAATCACAATAGCAATCCATTTAGTTCATAATACAAACAATGAATTTATGACAAAAGCAGGTCCGCATGGTTGGTCACAGTACAGCATGGTAGTGAATGCGAATACTTGTACTCTAGTAAAGTTGCCAGTGTCCAAGTGTACTCGCAATTTATAGACTTGTACTGATACTATATATAGTGTTCGGGGTGTTTAGAAATCTAATTTTGATACTAACGCAAGATTAAGTACTCGTACACGCGCTTAGATCATTGTACCCGTACTCGTAGCCATATACGGTACCCGAGATGAACTATATACTTGAACTCGTACTATACTATACTGACATTTAATTACTAATTACTAATTAAGTTGACTGGACTAGTTGGTTGTACAAATATCATGTTTCATACATACGTGTTGGTGGACCTCGAACCAGTGGCGTTGACACTGGGGTACATGTGAGGTTGGGGAGAGTTGATCCCTGTATAGACTATGGGTCTACTGACTTCTCTCGACTGTAGTAGGCTGTTTACATAGCACCCCTTCCTCGCCCCTTCCTCATCAGTATATCAACTAGGCCCTTCCTCGTTCCCAGGTACCGCCTTTCAGGTCAACGGTGCTTAAATATAATACTTGACAACCACAATGGCATTACGTGTACATATAGATAGTGTACAATTTTAGCTTCTTTTTTTTTCTGGTATATGACAATACTGCAATAGTTGAGTTTATCTCACAAATTTCACAATAGGTAAACTCTTCACAGAAGATATTATGTGCCACGTACAATACTTATTCATTTGAAGAACACGTGGGACGTGGGAGGATCGTTTTCTCTGTAACCCTCAGAAAGAAAAAAGAACGGAGAGTGCCTATAAAAGATTCCATACTTTTTAAGTTGATGGCTTTACTAATTGAATGCATCAATAAAATAAGGATGATTACACCCAACTAGGTCTTTACATAACACACCATTAGTTCGTGTAAGTAAGTAATTGATAATCCAGGTACGCAATGCCCTCGAGCCTTGTCCTTTTCACTCTTTTTTAAAAGGCACCTCACGAACACAATACACCCTTTTCGATACCTGAACGCATGACTGAGTCATTGAGATGCCATCGTACACGTCCTGTGTAGGGAAATTGAAGGGGCTTGCGGTAGGGGTCAGGGGGTGATATATATATATGCAATATGCAATATATATGCTTTTATATGGTATGGCCGTACAACTTTTTTTCTCTCTTTTTTTTTTGGGGGGGGGGGGATTTTTAGAGGGAACAGGACTTAGGTAAGGACAGAAATGACACGATTTAGTCCCCAGCCCTCCAGCCCTCCAGCCCTCCTCCCCTCCAGCCCTCCTCCCCTCCAGCCCTCCTCCCCTCCTCCCTCCTCCCCTCCTCCCCTTGGTTCTCAAGGGTCGATGGGCCACGTCGTGACAGAGACGGAAGGGACGTGAGTGTGTGGATTCGTATACATATTTAGCCATTGAAGGCCGAAGCATTTAATTTTTTAATTGATAGCCAAGACCGACGTCAAAATGTCGATAGTGCTTGCGAGATCAAACCATCTGTCTCGCTCAGTGAATACACTGACCTAATTGTACACACGTTAAAACCAATATACATCCCAAATACATTTTGATACTACACTCGTGATTCGTAACAACTCAATATTCCACCGTAATCTTGTTTTGTGACTAATTTCAATAAAATGAAAAGAATATTACTCTTATATCATTGAACTGCCCGCAGTTACTTAATAATATATATAACGTTAAGCGATGCATAGTTATACTCTTGCACTACACTATATGCAACATACTATATCAGGTATGTATATAACTGAAACAGCACGATACTCTTTACATATGGTCTCAGTGTAATTAAACTATGCTGGTATAGATACCCATATGCTATAATGATAGTGTGTAAATTGATATCAAAATCATCTCATGAAGCAAACTACCGGCAGCAGGCTTGTATATAATCCAATGGGGACAGTATATGGGTACACAATATACAAGGCCCATACGATGAATCTCGGTGCATGCATAATCATGTGATTATTTGTTCTCAGCTGATTCTAGTGCATATGTTGATATACAGTGGTCATGGAGTAAAACACGCGCATGTGTGGATATACGGAGGCACAAAGTCACAAATATGGGTTCATATACACGCACATATGGGGTCGCATACGCGCATGTATGCAATCGTGTGCGCGCATGTATATGGAGACACATACGCGCATATATCACTTCATATACACGCATGCATGATGTTGCATATGCGCATGCGGGGAGTAATATGTGCGTACATGTAGACACTTTCGTGTATATATGGGGTCAAATACACGCATATATGGAATCCCATACGCAGTATCAAGTAAAATGAAGTTGAACGTTATCAAGTTGGCCTTGCTGTAAAGTACCAATATCCCATAATTTTTTTTTAGCTAGTCGACATTTATCGTCGAAGAACCGTCACTTGTAATGGTCCCTCGTAATTCTATTGTACTCTTTGATTTCTTATATCTATTGTCAAACGGTTGCTGTATCTAGCGTAGGCGATTTTCTATATAGTCAGCTTTATGCGCTATTGTTAAACAACGATTGTCATCGCTACAGAAATTCTTCAATACCCAATTGTTATACTTTTCACCTTTAATGTACGCCGACGTTTACTGTATACCCTGGATAATAATAGTAAACGTATATACATCTCCTCTCATAGAGAACAGATAATATGAATCCATCTTTGACACCCTTTTGCCTCTGGCAGTTTTGGTCTACCTTTTGATGACTTTGATAATAGTTAAAACCGTGATTTTTCTTTCTTTTCATCGGAAATGAGTCCCAGAATCGATTCATTGTTTGTAGTGGGGCTGCACGCGACATCAGCCCGGGTTACTTGTATATGTCTGAGCATTGTTCCGGCGGAGTCTATTGTTTGAAATCCCCCAATTGTCATATCCTTTTGTTTAGTAAAGACTATCAAACTTAACTTAACGTAAAACTTGATCAGAATATGGGATTGAGTTTTATAGTCAATCATTGATGTAGAACTAACACTAAACTGGTGGGTATTTTGCTGGTTCAATAAAAAATATATATGCTAGGATATATGCTACTAATAGTATAGATCCGACGTAATGGTTGTATCAAAATATGGCAAATGACAAATGAAAGCGACAATTCCTATACCAGAATATGCACACAAACCAAAAGGCACCGACACGTTGTTGGGGTGATGCAACAATTTCCACCGTTGTTGTGGCTTTCCCCGCGGCCGTCAAACCTGTACATGTACCACCCTCCCCCCCCCCCCCAAAATACAGGGTCTCTTAAAATGTTTGTTCTTTCCTTTCACAGATACCTTAATTATAGTTTGCAATGATCGTAAAATTTGGCAAGAATACGAGGTCCAGGAAGTATAGAGAGCCCATGAGTGTAAAAAATAACTTCTGGAAATGCACACAAATGAAGTCGAAGTAAGTACAAATTTGCGGTTTTGTAAACTGTAACCGTTTCCCCCTCCTTGAGATACGCCTGTGTTTACCTTTTTATTTTTAAAGAACGTATGATGTTAATTGCAATTACATATTATGTTACATATAGTAACGCGAGAGGTTTCAATAAAACACTTGAGAAGTTTTAAAGTCTGAGGCAAATAACGTTGCTCGTGATTCAGGAAGTGGTATAAAAGTTTATACAAAAGCTAGGCCGTAAAAAGTATAGCTAACTATCCCCATATAAGAGTATTTGATTTGCATGTAGCCTATATGCATTGTGGCCGAATTTCAAAAGTAGGCCCTATGTACCATACTTGTGTATAGGTTAGGTGTACACACCGCTCCCAAGTGCACTTTAATACGTGTGTCATAGTCATGAATGATCGAATATTCTGAACGGCGGCAGAAAAATGACGTCATGTATTGTTCATCAGGTTGAAGTTGGTTCGCAACTCTTGATTTCTCCCACCTTTAAGCTCCCGTATCTACGGAGAGTTACGTCTCTCTTAAGGCAAATTTGACTGATCCCTATTAAGGCCTATACGCCCACCTCACACTAAAGTATGCTGTATTGAGACCATACTGTCCCGCTGGCTGGCTGGCTCTATTCTCCTTTTGCCGTCCGCTATAGAAGATACATGTTCTCACGATATAGGAATTATGACCATATGAGACTCGGAATTGCATGGCAAAATAGACTCAGCCCGGCGAATATAAAGAGGGAGCTTTGCCGATAAACCTGACCGTATATAGTCAAAGTACCTGCTGTAATTTTCAAAATTGTTGTTATTATTATTATCATGATTATGATTATGATTATTATTATTATTATTATTATTATTATAATAATTATTATTGTTATTTTTATTATTATTATTATTTTTTAAAAATCTTTTTACGTCTTTTCATTTTGACGATTTCTATGACAGTGCTGCCGACCATTTAACGTATTATTCATGCACGTTTCTGCGTGTGCACTCTGTATGGTACAGTACTTCTATATAGGTATAGGCAGTCAACTATCCACGTACAATTTGGTATGAAATATTCCCGGGGTCTATGCCTCGAAATCTCCGAAAGTTGCATGACTTAAAAAGTTCAAAAGTCATTTAGCCTTGTTATATGAGCTATAGTATATGTTATATGGTATCCAAGACTCATTCAACACTGTATGCAAAGTCGGGGGACCCTGCAATTATTGCCCGCTCTGTTATCTTTCAATTAGTTTTATATAACTTTCCGGATTACTGTATTCTTTAATACTATTGCCTTATTAACCGGAAAGTATCGACGACGCAATTGATTGTTTCTATCTGTAAAATGTTGTTGTAGTTGATATTTCCGTCTGCAGTACTGCGTCGATAGAATTCCTGAAGAGGTCGAACAGATTACTGTCAAAGATCACGTCTACTTGCCTTATAGGGTCTTCTCCCAAAATTTCTTTTTTGATTCGTTTTCTTCTTCCTTTATTGCTGTTATACCGCTGGGAAAATACACTCTTATAAAGTCTTTGATTCAACAAGTAATGAGATAAGTATGAAGCTAAAAGAGAATAATTTCCAAGGGAGCTAATTTTCTGTCATTTTCACCCCCCCCCCCCCATTTTAAAGTTTTATGACCCAGTTCAGTCGATGTGATAATTATGACGTAATTTCTCAGGTCATCGTACGTGTAAAGATACACAACATATCAGCTGTGGCATGTACTGACACTGCAGTAGACGGAGTTCAGGCTCTCGCAACTTTTCTGATTTTATTTTGATGAATTCTAAAACTTTCTCCTAAACTGCACGTAATAGGTTATTAGCGTGAATACATAGTCAAAGTCAAGTTTATGTTCACAAAGTTGTAACAATAATAGAAAATAAAAACAGTACCCAGGGACAATTTTAAGCAAATCAATGTTTTGTTGAAAAGTTCACCCTTTTCATTGATCACATGTTTTCTATAACTTTTTTACTATATTCACCTTAAAACCAAATTGTCAAAGTACTTCTTTGGATATGATGAATGTCCTAATTAATCACAGACATTAAGCATTGTTTAGTTAGACATGTGGTTCCAACCCTAGGGGAAGGGGAGGTATATTACCCTCGGGAGGGGGAGGAAGGGCAGATTATTTTGCACTGCTGCTGACAAAAATGATATTGTTGCGATCGAATGTAGATTAATTCACTTTAGGCCATGTGCGAACCGTTTTCTTACAAAACTTCGATTTTTTGTTGTACTTTGGTAGATTGGACAGAGAGAGGGGTTGGGGAGAGACAATGGTGATGAATACGTTTAGGGTAGGGTAGCGGTTCTAAAAAGGTTGGGAACCAATGATTTAGCCGATTAATCTCATTTATTACCAAACAATTCTTGAAAGGACGGTTGTGAAGTTTGACCGTGAGTGGCCATTATTTGACTAGTATATTTGTGTGTGTATGTCGGGGGGGGGGGGGGGGGTTGGATGGGTAGCAGTACTTATGACCTTTAGGGAATCTACTCTATTCATTATTTACTGGCGCTGTATAGTGTACATTTGCTCGTTGACATGTTGAATTTACCGTACCTGTGTTCATATTTTTGTCATGTTTGTTGTATACATATACGGGATCAAACAGTGACTATATAGACGGTGCAGTGTTGGGCAACGCCCGCAGGTGTACAAATACAAACGTGTTTTCACAGTATTGCAAATCATTAATGGAATTCACCCTCCGACTATTTTTCAAATACCGAACTGCTTGGAAACTTGACAAAAGTTTGTCAATGTTAAATTGATAATTGATTTGGGATGTTCATTACATTCCGTGTAAGAAATAATGATTTTCTTTAAAATTAACCTTTATCTCAAATTACCTTCTTGGTCGTGGCAAAGTAAATATACATGTGTATGTACGTCACTGTGCGATCGTTAAAATATGACCTGAGTCTGGCCTGCCATCCAGAGTTAAATATGCAATTAAACTGTCTTGAACATTTCGTCCAAACTTGAGTTTAGTCTCGAGTCGTCTATTCACCCCCCCCCCCCCCCCGCACCACCCTTCCTCTCTTTCATTCATCTGCCGACTTATTTCCACCTATTACTAAAACGAACATTGGGCTATAATTACAATGGTGAACCAGTATGACATATAACTTCTTCATTAGAGCATGGAAATGTTCATGGTAATACTTCCATATCATGTTTCATGCATAGCCAGTATCCCATCACTTTTATTATTATACAATAATTAATTATTAGCCAAGGATTAATTATTAGCCAATAATTAACTCATAGACTTACGTACATCTATATAGTTTAGCCCCGAATTGTATGCTCAGTAAGGCAGGCTAGGCCTGTAGCTATACTATATACCAGCTCAGGCACTGAAGCGTGACGACAAGTTTATTTATACTTATACCTAATACCAATAAATCATATCATGGCACGTTTGTGCTTAACCTGTTAGAAAAAAAGTATTAACCAAATTGTGGTATCCTGGAATTGTTTATAGAACTTTCGAAAATTGAGAACGTCACCGCTGTATAGTGACAAGTGAGTGTAGCTCTGTTTAAGACGTACTATTTGCCCAGCTGTTTTTCGTTAGTCGTGTAAAGCACCAACTTCTTAAAATTTAGCCCCAGAAATATGGTCTTTATTTACAGAGTAATATATATCCCCTTTCACGCACACCTCCAGTATAGTACTGTACAGTTGAATTATATTCCATGTATTAAACTATTCTATATACAATGTCCATCAGACATATTTTTATTAATTTTTTAAATTTATTATTGTCATCTTTAATGAGGGTAGAAGCACTGCTTTCCAGAGGAGCCCTCAAACTTGACTTGACGTGGGGTCCGTACTCCTACTCGTACTCTAGCAAGGTTGCATATCTTCGTCATTATGGGTTTCTACTCGTTACTATACTCAGGACATCTTTGAAGTTAGTAATCGAATTCATGTTTAGAACCTTGTAACTGTACTCGTATCATGATAGCAAAGGAATATCTAAAAGTACTCGTATACTCATGCTGTTGTATATAGATACTGCAAGTCCATACATATAGTGTAGTAAACTCCAAGTCAATCTTCCAATTTAAATTTGATCGTATATGATAAATTGTTTCTATTATTGTCTATATTTGAGCCCTCTACGAAGAATCTTTGTGACGCAAGCAATGTTTGTCTACATAATAAAAGATGTAAAAGCATATCGTCATTTTTTCTCACGCTTGAACAACTCAACTGGTGGTTAATTTTCCTTATCTTTTACAAACTTTTTTTATTTTATTTTTATTTTTATGGGTGGGGCGATTCAATTCGAAACTTGCAGATTGGCTGTTAAGCGTATATTAGTCCTTCCATATTTATGACGAGAACAAATTCATATTTTCATTTACATTTTCATTTTGCGAATTGAGAGTTTGTTGTCTGTGGGTTTTGTTTTCCCAGACGCTGGACAGGTGCATGGATGGTTGTGTGAGTATTGTCTCGTACCACCGTAACAGCACCTGGTCTTTAGTCAACCGTGTGTAGTATTTACCTGTCAGTCATTTATAACTTTTTACTGTTTGAACCCATTTGAAGTTTTCAATCACTCCATCTGGTTCAATGACGCTTTTTAACCCTGGTTAAGTGTTTGTACAAAATAATTATTAACAAAAAATAAATAAATTTATATATAATGCATCCCTGGGTTTATGAGAATTGAAACCAAAATGTACTGACAAAACTTACGCCACATATTATAACCTGTGGGTGTTTTACATGTAGTAACGCCCAGTGTCTCTTTATTCTTGTCGGCAGACGGCTGTATAAGAATATCTCATGTGAACAGAAAACTAGACAAAAACCGAATGCCTACGTATTAAGAAGATCCTTTCGACCATGAAAAAGATGGTAGTTGCACCATTGTGTCAGAATTAGACAAATGGTGGGAAGTAATAATAGGAAAAGTTATAGCTATAGATATAGATATAGCTATAGTTATATAGATATAGTATACAATGCATGAATTTACATCGATAACTCTGACATCATCGACTTTTTGTTGCTTGGGATTCAAAGGTAACCGCGTAGACCTATTTATAGGTCTCGCACCACAGTTAATTGTTCCATTGACTTACACACTAAACTCGTCACTTTGAAGACCTGCCATGCAGAGCATAGATAATAGTTTTCAACTGGTATAATCCTACCCACCACACGGTAGCCGAGATCTTGGCATTATCATGGCACTCGCAAATTTCCGTATCATGACCGTTTAGATTTTGAGCTAGAAGAGGAGCAAGTTTAGCATACTGAACCCCAACCATTCTATCTGTTCGTTAGGAGTAATATCAACATTTAACCAAAGATTTTCTAAAATGGTTCATATCACCTTCAATCCTCTCTTCTTTCACACCATCTGTACTATAAATTATGCTCTTTCACATAAAGGCAAAAAAAAACAAAACAATGATGGTAACTGAAAATATGCTTAAACAAGCATTACATTAGGTAATTTTAGCTCTTTTCTCCGAGGTTAACCTTTCGAGCGGATGTACACTACTCTTATTGTGGTGCGGTACCTTTTAGCGTGAAGTGTATACAGGAAATGTACCAAACACATACACAAATCAAATGCAAGAGTGCATTGGTCACTTTGCCCCATTTTTGTTTTATTTGATGTGACGGTACGTAAAGGGTCATCATACCAACATACATATATAGCCTGCAACCTGCAATGATAGTAGAAATATCGCCTGCTGCACATATCGGAATTTCGAACTTGGCCGCCTGAATTGAATTATCACCGACTATACAGCAGATAATTCACTATTCCCACTAAGTAAGGCAGCCATCGAATATTGTGCTTCCAAACCAAATGCAACCAGGAGATATTACTGTACCTCAAAATTGTAGCCAGGGTGCTGAAATAGCTCCCCTGTTGTAGCAGTTACATAACCTCTTCCATCTTTCGTACCATAGAGCAGCCAACGTAACTTCAAGTCCAGACATGCCCATTCTTTATTAGCGACCACATTTGAAGCTGGAACGCAGATACAACAAACAGTTAAAAAAAAAAAAAAAAAAATTGAAGCTGGAACGCAGATACAACAAACAGTTAAAAAAAAAAAAAAAAAAACGCTCCCCGGTCTCTGATTGCCTGCGTAGCTCGGCGCTGAGCTAAATAATCACTGTGTCACTCTGGTCTGTTGGACGGAATAGGATTACACTACGCGGGGTATACCGCGCTCACAGAATGGCAAAGGTGGTTATCTGATGACGGCATTGCATTACATGTACAAATATTACATTCGGGACCTGTCTCTGGACCTTACGTCCCTCTCCATCAAAACTAAAATAAATATAAAAAAATCCGACGTACAATAAACATTGAAGACCCTAGCACAGCCCAGTTAATTTCACCTTATTCCACTGATTCATTTGTTTAACCCGCAGGCATTCAACCTGGTGCTCGACCCAGACACAGGAGGTCAAGCAATGTATACATATTTTGTCATTTTTAACTTTCATCGATTCCAAACCCCTTTCTGGAGTGACACTGTATACCGCGTAGACCACTTGATTTTGCTTCAGTCTGAGCGAGGTGGACCATCTCGGTAGCTAAGACAGTGCCGAGCTGCGCAGGCTAGAGATGACACCGAACAGTGGCATCTTAAACGACACTCCCATTGGATTTGAAAACTTCGGCTTTGAAAAAGAACTAACTTACCCGAATGATCGTCTTTGGCTGCGTCTATGTTGGCTGTTTGAGGACTAACTGTGGACATATACTTGTGATGTACTATAACTTCATATGTTGAGAAGTATAAACCTCCTCATGACACACCCCAAGTAGGTAATAGATAAAGGCCTGAGCAGAGGCAGTCAGTGGATTACAGGGGGCCCGGGACATAATTGTCCCCGGTTCCAAACCTGGCCCTCGACGCCCCTGCATAGATGTGGTAGAAGTATTACGGCAGCAGTTCCATTCATTATGTACAACTGAGAGGTAGATGCAGGTCATTTGATGACGTAATCATATATCATTGAGGAAGAGGGGGAGGAGAGGAGTGAATAGGTGTGAGGAGATGAGAAGATTCAGGCACATTGCAGTATCTTGTAGCCCCACCACCACATTCCCATGAGACCCCCCTCCCTCCAAAGCAGTTCATCGATACCAGTACTCTTAACCATTCAGTGTATTGAAATCTAACTGAAATAGACTTTTCAATCACGAGTGGGACTGCGCATGTGCGAGCAGTTGTGTTATAAAGCTGACTGAAGCTGAGCTAAAGTGTTATGGTAGTACAAGGTCGTATCAAGTGTGTGTGTGTGTGTGTATGTATATAGACTACCACCGCGAAGCGTACTCAGGGAAGTAACGAAGATGATTTGAAATTCGACGCCTATTTCTTCTCATATTTCATGAACTAGGAGAGATTAAGTCAACCCTCTAACACTGAAGGTATTGATGATTTAGCTGTATAAACTCTCACTGACGATTTCCGCGTTGCGCATTTGTATTTGAATTAATTTGAAATGCATCTGTTTCTTTCAGTGCCATACACTATATCTCCGTATGGTCCCTCATCCCACTATACATCATCGGTATAAGAAAACGAGTCCAAGTGACTATATATGGAGCCACGTTTGAACCCACACGCATGTGCATGTTCTTCACCAATAGCTTGACATTCAACTCCCCATTTTGCAACCCGTTACGCATTATGGCCACGAGTATAGATTGGTTTTTCATAATTTCTGTTCAACTTCCTGAGTTCCTCATCAGTCGTCAACTGTTATTACGAATCTACATGACAAACACTTCACAAAATAAGCCCCTTTAAAGTATAACTTTTGAAGGTACATAAACATCAAACTGACTATTGACGTTGTCGTCTGAATTGAGTTGATATACTCCTGTCTGCCTGTATACGCTTCCTGTGGAAACAAAGGCGACCGTCTTTAAATTTTACAATTAAATGAGCTCTATTACTTTATTCTCTACAAGCGCCTCTTGTTTATATACAGACTCACCTCATAAAGCACACAGGATTGGCCTCCTTTGTATACACTAAAGTAAAAACCCGATCGATTTTGCCTGTTTATTTGCCATGGTATATATCAAAGAGGGGGCGATAATTTTGGACAGTTAGTCCTGGTCGAACGGTCTCTGGATCTCTACGTTTTCAAATGAACGGAATCGCGTTATGGGTCATATAGGGGTATTAGGCAATTACAGACGAGACGTTGTCTTTTTTTACTAGCATGCAGCACTTACACTAATATCGGTGGATGCGATTGTACGTATATATGGTTCCATACTAGGTTTTAGAAACTGCATTCCTGGTTATTACTTATTACCCTCAGAATTATTTCAACCGAAAATTATGTATAT
>KN887849.1:3582-16651 GCA_000934455.1 Apostichopus parvimensis | reverse complement strand
TATATAATGTAGGCTACGTATAACATGTTACGTCACTATCATTGCTGAGTAATTCAGCATATGTGACCCCAGTATTCCAGGGTAAATGCTCTATACGGTATACACGGCAAATTACATTCTGTATATATCAACACCATAGTGTTTCGTATGTCGTGTTTACGATTGGTATTTACCTGTAGGCCTTATTATGCTGCCTACTTAATCCAAGCAAGACCTCTGTAACATTTCAATTCTCACCGGATTTGTTGATCGCAGCATGCCTACAATCGGAACACAAGTAACAGTTTAAAGGTGTGAGATTCGTGTCAAAAATAAAAATAATATTATACAGTTAAAGCGCAGGGTTCAGGGTTCGAAATCCATAATTTTCAGTAAAAATCGCCCTACTTGTAACTTCTAATGTCATAAACAACGTTCATGGTTTAAGACTTTCTATTTGTTCAGCAAATATTTTGATCAGTCCACCAAAATGTACAGTCTAGTTACATACTGAATGCACATACTGAATACACAGTCTAGTTTCATATAACCTATAGTTACATACTAGTTACAAACAGTTTAGTTAGCCTACATATACGTCGACTGATAGTTTCAACGATATTTGACTTCTTCAACTCAGTGTTTTTCTTAAGCGATATAGGATTTAAAGTATAATGTAGGCCTATCCTATACCAGAATGTAAAACCGTATTAGAACGAGACTTTCATAATATCGAATGTCTGCAGCCGGTAACCAGGGAGCTGTCACCCTCCTGCTTCAGTGCTCACACTATATACGTCTCGACAGGGAGTGTGATATCTGTGACTATACATAATTGTCTGCTACACATCTGGTCGATGGTCTAATGATAACCAAATGGTCATTTATGTGCCTGCTAAAGGCAGAGGAAGGTGAGCGAGAGGGATTGGAGAGGTAGAAGGGACGGGTGACCTTAGGATCACCCGAAACTCACAATATAGCCACATTTTCCTTGTAAAAGAATTTAGTGTAATTTCCTGTATACCACCTTCCCTCCCTACTACTCTACCACTCCCCTACTCTACCAGACTGCCCACTTTTGAATCAACCCGTAAGCGCCCTCCCCACTCTTTACCCACCCTGTCTCCCACCCTGTCTCCCACCCTCTTCTCTCACCCTCTTCTCCCACCCTCTTCTCCCACCCTCTTCTCCCACCCTCTTCTCCCACCCTCTTCTCCCACCCTCGTCTCCCACCCTCTTCTCCCACCCTCTTCTCCCTCTCACTTCTTCCACTGTCCCCGACCATGCTCATTTTCCCAGGTCAGTGCGTATACGCGACTCTCGGATACACTGTAAAAAGTTATATCTGTACACAATCCGGGTTGCTTTCCATGCAGTCACCTCCTTTCCTTATTTATTTGCATACCCTTCTTCTAGCATCTACCAATTTGTACCCGCAGCTAAATACTTCATCACGGCTCGATAATTGACAAGATAAGAACTATTTCGTGACGGCTGCTTTTAGCAACTGGTCACGGTCGGTCAATACCTTGTCATGTTTGAGTGTAAATACAGAGTGTTGACCGTATTGGTTCAACCATTATTGAACTCAGAAATCACTGTGTATATATCTATCTATCTATATGTGTGTGTGTGTGTGTGTGTGTATGTGTGCATGTGTGTATTACACATAATAAATCTTAGAGTTTAAGTAACGACCTGGACCTTCTGGGACCTGAATATAGGGCCTATTTGACCCTATATAGTTGCATGGTCGTGAAGGTAAGGGCGACGGTCATGGGCCGGACCGAAAAAAACGTACATATATGTATGCTGCAGTGTGCATGATAATGAGTTATGAGCAAATGTTGACATGTTATACAGCAGACAGCAGAGATGTAAAGGTTTGGACCTCTTCGAATCATAACTGTCCGTACGAATAAATGTTAAAGATGAGAAGTAAAGTTCAAACTTCCCTTGGGTAATAATCCTGAGCAGTTATCATCGAATAAGAAATGTTATATTATCGACACCCATAGAAGCCAAAAGTGATATCGTGAATTTTGCCATATAGTCTGATGCTAAGATAATATTAAGACCCTGCATGGCAACCACAACTTTTACTTTGATCCGCCGACATTGCATAACTGCCTGTAGTTAGCTTCCTCTAACACTGTGCCATGTGAGTTAGTTTGATCATGGAGCTATTACCGAATAGCTCCATGGTTTGATCATGTTTCAGCTTATCTCGAGTTATAGTCGGACAAATCGCACACAACTTCTTTAATCCACACCATTAATAAATACATTTTGTATTTGTAGTACAATTTAAAATTGTTTTACTACTACATATTTTTCCCCTTCTTCTTTTTCTCGTTCTCTGTAACGTTGTTTTTCAGTGACACTTGCGTAACCCCATCTTCGCAATGCTGTTACTGTCACATTCTTAAATGCATAATACATCGCACGTTTAACCTCCACGGAGAAAGTAGGAACAAGGTCGCACTAATGTTTTCCTAATTCCCTAGCCAGCCCCCTCCACTCCTCTCTATAAACAGCATTTTAAACATTTTCTGGGTCAACGATATCGGCTTTCCAATAATCCACACTAATCAGATTGTCTATGGTATTGACTCGTAGAAATGGATTGGACAATTTCCGCTACCGTGGAGTTTGACTTGAATAGCATCAGGCCTTCAATGGTGTTTGGAGTATCGCGCTGTGTTTCAGGCTACATGCGGGGAGCGATTACGTAATCCGACCATGAGATTTTTCTTCGGTCTTGTGAGGTCATGAAATAGCTTGGTCCTTCGCCAATTTAGATGTGAAGGCCATGGAAGAATCAGACATGCGTACGCTGACGTATCTTAAATCACGTATTAAGTTGAGTAAGGATATCTATATACCACTCGACGACATATCCAGTAAACATTACGTAACCATAACTGAGGTATTTTAAAATATTAACTGTGTAATCACAGTTACGAATCATATGCATGGGTTATTATAGGGTAGCATTGGAGTACAATATAATAAACATGCGAAAACCAACACAGCTTCGATGGATGCTGATGGATAGGATGAGTTAAGGTTTATGTGGGGAGGAGGGATGAGATTGAAGGTCAACAAACCACCACCCCCACATCCCGCCCCCCCCATTCACCGGTTTCAGTACGACAAAGACATAGATGCTGTAGCTGTTGACAAGCTAATCGTGCAACCTCACACCCTACTCCTCTGCTGTATAGGGAGGCATTTTCGATGATACCAGACCAAAATTTAATGAAGAGGCTGACATGTTTAGTTTACCAAGTTGTAACTGCAAACTTATGGAACAATGGTCGCACAATGATGCAAATACATGTATACATCAATGTGACAAAAACAGAAAAAGGTTCCTGCCTCTTCTCCTCAGACGGTCAGAATTTGGGACACCCCCACACCCCTCCCGTTGAAATCCTGTGCACGTCACTGCACCTGCCATTTTTCTATGACGTTTTCCATGACGCCCAACCAGGGTTCTGTAGGAAGACCTGACCATGTACCCCCTATACCTAGACCAAGTAACAACTACCCTGCCTGTACCTCTTTCCGCTTGTGTCTCTCATCTGTAAATTAAACACATATCCACCAAAGTACCCCGCAGGGGTTTTGTTTTACGCATTGAATGACAACCGGGATCATGTTTGACAGAGAGTTGTAACATTACCTGTCGAAAGTACAGCAAAATGTCAACCACACTGTATTAAAATGTTTGAATCAAGCAACAATGGTAAGTGAATGTTCATCATTAAAACACATTTATGTGATAAAGTGAAACGTAAGCGACGCTTTCCAACCGTTTAAATTCCGCCACTAAAACTTCCGAAGAAGTCGTTTTACCTAATTTTTTAAAATTAATTTCTTTTTTTAAAACTTTTTATCTCAATCCATGCCAGCATTCCATTTCTTCGTAAAATCGTCATGATGGTGCCACATATATCCTAAGGGTACTAAGTTTGGATAACCACAGATATGGAATTAAGTTGCGGGAGACGAACCTTCCTGGAACCTATAACATTTCTGTCGACTCGTAAAAAAAGAATTGGTTTTTGGTTATTGTACGATCCTAGCTCTATATTGGTCTGAAAGGATACTTTAGTCCACTTTGACCGTGTACTGAATTGCATGTGTGAGACTTGGTTATAAGCAGACTCACACACACACAGGTTAGATTATAACAGAGATCGATAAGGTAATTAAAGAAATCCCATGTCTGTCGTTAATGACGCAATGAACCGTTAGTCAGATATCGCGATTATTGTATCCACACATGGTAAAGGACTACCGTACTAAGAAACCATTTTATGTACTTCAATAATGTCAATCGATGAATAACGTGCTGTTATGTCATGTATTACTTAGTCTTGTCTTGCGCTGTCCTCCTCCGACTGATTAGATATCGCGATTATTTACCCACCATGGAAGTATTAATACTTCCATGTATTTTACACATACTAAAGGAATGCCGTACTATGCGTGTTTATATATCACGTGTATATCTTTCACTGTCCTGTATTATATTGTCCTGCCCTTTAGTCTCCCGCCTTGCGAGGTGTTGTTAGTTTTAACTCTGTAAACTGTACCATCGCATATGCTTAGTACATCAACTTATTAATTAAGTTCATTCTTCTTCATCTAGTAGGTATGGTTAGTTAGGTATACCATCGTATATTTTAACACTATCGTTGATATTTAAAAATATTATTGTCCCTTATCGCGTCCCATGATATACTGTTACGTGTTCATTACTTTTCCAGGTAAGGTAAGGATTTCCCGCCAACATGCTTACTCATTCTGTACAATCGTTCTTACCCTATTAAGAAGGCCAATATGTAAAAGATGAGAGCTATGATTCTTCGATTGCCCTCACATCATGGAGTCAGCAAGACTTTTAAAAGTTTACGCAAACCTTATTTTTCTCGATAAAAGTTAAATACTGTGGTATACCCTGTAAAAAAAGATCACATTATGTTTAAGGTCACAATACAAAATAGAAAAGATCAAGAGGGTATAACCTATGAGGTAAGAGGCTCTCAACGGATAATGGACGCTATTTTTTTCCTTCTTTTTAAAACCCTGCTTTCCTTCGATTTAATTTACTAGATAGTCAATCTTGGTCGGTTTAAGGTCGATGGAATCTGATGTGTTGGATAGATTATATAGTACAGGTGAGCCAAAGCACTCACCTGAACGTTACTACACGTGCTTGCATGCGCAGTTCAACCGGTCAGGGTCGTTGCTAACAGTGTTGACTGTGTTGAAAGAAATATACTACTCAAGATCGATAGCGGAGGGAATGTGAGAGGTGGGCCATCCTTCCAACCGGGCGGAACCCTGCTAGGTTTGAAGGCAAGTGTGTACACTGGATTACCCTTCAATCAGGTGGACAGGGGGGTACTCCAGAAAAGGATACGGTAACGTTCTCCTGAACTTGTATATACACAATCAGTGATCGCAGTGCAAACGACCCCGGTTACACATTAGTTTAGGTGTGAGCTATCCTGGATTGAGCAGTGAGCTGTTTTATGGCCTTGATGTGAAACAATTCTTTCGTAAGCTTAGTACGTCGCTCACTCTGAGAAGGGTGTTATTAGTAACTTCTATAAGAGAGTTACTATTTGAAGGTAATTGCTATCCCCCCCCCCCCAATTTTAACATGCTGGAAATTTATTAGTAAAACATTTCCGAAGTCATTTCCGAGCGGGGTTCTTACCCCCTTCCCCCCCCCCCGCCCCCCACCCCCACCACAATTATCTCCAGACATTCCAATGGGATGTACAATTTAACAACTAATAGTCTCGGTGAGGGGAAAAGTATCGTAATCAAATGCGTCTATAATTGTACAGCAAGGAGGTGGAGCAAGTAAAGTCCAATTTTCTGAAAGTCAGGATTTTACAATTTTCTGTTCTCTGTAGTGTGCACAGGGTAAATCGATAGCTGTGACGTCATAGTTTCCAACTTATACCCTAACGTCACTTAGTCCTATCTGTGAACAGTGAAATTTTTACTTTTTTAAAAAATATTATTGTCATCTTTAATGAGGGTAGTCCTGCTCAGTGCAGAAGCACTGCTTTCCCTCAACTTTCATCATATACTCGTCATCAAAATACAACAGTTATAGAAAACTGTCACGACGGTGGTGTAAAATGATATGGGTCGGATGGGTACGGGTGGGAGTAGTATAAGGGGTGTGAGGGTGGGTAGGGATACAGATGATGTATACATAATCCAATTATACCGTATACTTACCTTGGTAATCATTCGGTTTTATACGGTGTAAAGAAAGAATCCCTGCATGAGGAAGTTTCGTAAATCATCTGCTGTTACATTTCGATCGTATTTCCTGTTAAAAATTATATCATATATCGGTAGTATACATTTAGTCATGTTCCTGCTTATACGGTTACGTATATAACACGATCTATTTGACCATGACGTGCAGGGGTGAGAGTCCCTAAAACAACCTTGCCATACCAAAGTGACCTCGACATAATAACATAAAACTTTAACAACATGTTTGGTATACGTAAATGTCAAGTTACCTTCCTGTACCCTAAAAAGTGAATACATAGTTCCTCAATTTAGTGCTATAAAATGTAACTGCTGCAGGATTAGTTTTTACTTTTAAGTCAGGGTTAATTTCCTGCTTTGCTTTTCACTGTTTCCTTTTTTTCTAATTGACCCGGGTAAAACAGTATAAACTTCACACTATAGTTCATCCAGGGGCGTCGATGTGAGGTATAGCATATTACTTTTGGCGTTCGGTGCTGTACATAATTATGAAGCTAAGTCAATATTAAAATTGCATACCAATGCAGTTCATTGCCCCGCAGAGTCGAATTTCATTAAAAAATGAAGATAAATAAGTAAAAAATGCGGTACCTTTTTATATGCTTAAAAAGGTGTCTGAGCTACCAAAAAAAAGAGAAAAAAAGCTAATGTGTCTATGGAAAAAAAAAAAAAACTCGAGAATGGTGTCTTATTTTGATGAAACGCAGCCTCGTGTGGAATAATAAGTTTGACTAAATGCAGAATGCTTCGACGTCTGGCAATCACTACGGTGTTTTGCGTATATCAGTCTGGAGGCAAAACAAGTGACAAACGTCATTACATGTCGTGACGTCAGAAGACATGTCGTGACGTCAGAAGTGGCATGTATGATTATTTAAACGATTGTCAAATTGAAATGTACAAACGTCCTTTGACAGTTTTAAATGGAATAATTAATCGGTAAATGTAGGCTTTAAATATATGCCTATGTTGATTTTATGCGCATGCGCACGTTACCTTGTTACATTCTAACCCAACTCCAGTATTACAATAATGTATACGTCATTGGAACTATACCTGATTCATTGCAACACTAATCGACACTCATTGCGTAATAATAATTTCATAACGTTTTTACGTTTTTTTTTTCTTCTCCAAACGTTTACCATATTTATCAATGTTCGCTATGTTGCAATCGTAATGATATATAAGCGTGGTAAAACCCGGTCATTGCAGATTTGGCCTCTATGTGTGTGTAATCCAAACAACTCTC
Organism: Apostichopus parvimensis; assembly: GCA_000934455.1. Classification (NCBI taxonomy): domain Eukaryota; kingdom Metazoa; phylum Echinodermata; class Holothuroidea; order Aspidochirotida; family Stichopodidae; genus Apostichopus; species Apostichopus parvimensis. Next base: position 9,108 of record KN887849.1, on the reverse strand, counting down.
GATATTTGGAGGACGTTCGGTGTGTTTACAGATTCTTCAAGCACTTGGCCAGGTTTCAAGGCCGGGCTTTTCGGGTGCATGATCAAAAAGAGGCCAAGGTCGGCTTAATTTACTGAGCTAAAAAGGATCGATGCAGTTGTGAAAAGGTTTGTCAATAAGACTCTTTGAAGGAGTGGTCAACTTTACAGATAAGTATTAGATTTGTGAATTCAAAATCGAAAAAAAACAATAACACATATATATACACTTACAGGGTATTCTTGACCCATGTCCTTCACAGAGAATCAAAATCAGTGTAACTAATTAATACTTACTCGATAGGAGGAGGACGAAATAACCCACCTTACCCCCTCCCCCTTCAAATATACACAATAAGAACCAGTGGTTAAAGTATAACCTCGAAGATGTTTAATGCAGTAATCACTGTAGCCCTTGTCTGTATTGAGAACTCGTATAATAGTTGAGTTGTTGATACAAGGTAGCTAACAACATGAAAGGAGTTAGAGCAGGGGCCGGATCTAGGGTTCTATAAAGGAGGCGTGGTCCTGGGTTCGTTAGAGCCTACTCCCATGTAGGCGGACGTGGGGTTGGGCGTTGTTCCCCATTATCAAACTTAGCAGAAGTGTCTGTACAGTTTTTGCTATGTCAGACTGTGCCAGACATCACTGTATAGTCAGATATTGAAAAGGTACAAATGGTATTATTGAATGTATTCCAATAAATGTATTTCTGAGGAGACAAGCTGTCTTTACGGGTAGACTAAAATAGATGTTTAAAGTAAGTTGAGAGATGATGACCATTTTTGGGATTCCTTCTGGCATATTTTGATGGCAATGTCCATCAAGAAAGATTCCCCAAACACTCGATTGTAAAATTGGTACTTTAATTTGTTTGTTTATTTGTTTGTTATGAAACGACTAAACGACACTTCAACTCACTGTGTACGATCCCAGCCGATAAGAGGGCTAATTTATTTTCACAATACAGTTTATTGGATCGCCGTACCTCAACCCCCCCCCCCCACTTCCCACCTCTCTCCCCACCACACTTCAAACTTTGCACTGAGATATAGCTGGCACAGTATAGAAGTATACGCGATAGAATAGGACCATATAGAGCATATGCAGATTTGGTACAATATATTCTCATCGCCGTAGGATTTCTTGTGAACAAAACTCCCAAGGATCAGGAGGTCATGAATTAGGTGGGGTACAAATTTATGTAAAACATCCGCTAGGCACTCATATACTGGAATCGCTCAAAAACCATCATCAGAAAAGAAAGACCGACGACATTCATTAGTCCTTGCCCGCAACGATACTATACTATGTCAACGTATAGTATAGGCGTGTGTGTATACATGCATGGGAATGGGACTCTCAGCATACTGCAAGAATATACTATAGGGCAAGCCTGACCTGGGCAGAGGCCAGACTTGTTCCCTGAAGCTAATTTTAAAATCAAATGCACGTGGTCTGTGATTTATGTTCCCATGACTCTATCAGGTACGGTACACTGTATTTTCAGCAATATTATACTTCAATCGATGTCTTATACTTGTTTTGTTTTTTTGGAAACCATGGTGACGACGATCTTTCTTCATGGGTACCTTTATCGGTTATATCGGTCCTGTGGTGTACTACCGATCGTCTGTCCTTGCAACCACGCAAGTCATGTGATTGCGCAATTAATAGGCAACAACTATGTTGTTTTTCTCCTTGATGTGCAGGCCCAACATATCAGCTGATTCATCCACCCTTCTCCCTTTCTCATCTTCCTGTCCACGTTTGCAATACTCCTTGTACACCGTTTCCTGTCAGCCTCTCTCCCACCCTCCACCACCTATGGGGTCGAACAGCGCGGGTTTGTGTTACATCGCAACGGGGAAGGGCTGTTGTTGCCCATTGCTGCCAATGTGTTGTCTCAGTTTGGACTTCATAATATAGCGACTTTACGGTACAGACACTCCCCCTGTCGACAGGACTTGGCCTACAGTAAGTAGGATCATCACTTTAGTGAAGATCCACATAGAAGGCCCGAGCTGTTGAACGGCTTGTTTACGGTCTAACTTGCTCCCTTTTCTTCAAGGTCTTTGGGATATCTATATAACGAAAGGACGCTAAGCAAACCAACGATTCTGCTGTAAGTGCTCTTCGTCATTCTGCGAGGGATTCTGCTAAAATAGTTTTCAGATGACAAATAAACGGTCTAATCCCGTGTACTAACATGGTAACAGTGCCTCTCTCTTGTATACGATACATTCACGTGTGGCTTTAAACTGTTGTTGACATTCCTACCAATGTATTTGTTTTTCGGAACTGTACTCCAGAAGGGATTAGAGAGCGACCACGTGATTGTGTTGATGGGTGAAAAGGGTACTTGTTTGTCTCTTAACAGTTTGCTGAAATCATTAACATTGTAGCAGCATTGACCTTAATCCTGCTATAGGTTACGAACCATCTCTGTTTACTTCTTACTGAGGCACCACAGTTACAGACCACCCTGTTCGTGAACTTGATAAAGTCGTTTATTATGCAAGGAATGTATTTCCTTCTATATTCGTCTGCTGGAGGGCCTCACTCTTCCCTAAAAATAAAACATAAAAATAATTACAGCAGACCCAACTGGCGAAAGGCAGATATCATTGGTCAATTCTCTTTTTCGTAATTAGAAGTAACTGACCATTCCGATTTACTATTGTAGAAAGATTCATAAACATACGTGTGGTCCTCTATCATCAAAAGTATAGTCATGAATAAACATGTTCGTTGCATTTATATGTAAATTAATGGTAATATTCATGGGAGATGGTGTCATACAAGACAGCTCTCCGTAATACTGCGGTTTGGTATAGGCCTAACATATGGTATGGTTAAAAGTACATGAAAATTATGGAACTTTTATAGAAAAGCTCACAACTACTATACGTTCACGATGGTATATTTTCCCACAACAAATACCATTCACTATCACTTACACACACGCATGGACATTAAAATGAATTCTGATGCATTCTGATGTGGCCCATGCACGGTCCGCCTATTGAAAACCCGTTACAGACCGAGCAAAGGGTTACTTCCCTTCATAGCTTGGTTTTGACTTTCCGCGTGGATGCACTACATATGATCTTTGTGTAGAACAACTCCACCAGGCAACTAAGGAAATCGTGTTCCATTCGGGAGATATTCTTGTTTATAAGTCGTGTCTGGGAGCTGTCATTGAGTTAATCTGTGATCTGTCATAATGTTACTATAAGGATCTGAAACCTGTTACTTTCTCGATCTTCTGATATTCATATTTTCAAGGTAGAATGTTAACAGTGTTGACACTGAAAACTAATGTGATCATGAGGTCATGTTGATATATTTTAGATTCAGCATATGAAAACCCCAAGCCCATTACAGATATATAAACTTATAATAATCATTTTAATAAATAAAGAAAACATAAAGAATTAAAGCACATGTGGCTCGATGATGTCATATTTAGACTTGATCAAGGCCTTCAGTGGAAGTTGTTCACGACAGTTATTTCTACCACAAAGATCATCAATGATGGTATTAGGGCTTGTGTCTCTTTTAAAAGGTGTGAAGACTCGCGTACTAAAGAAACGTCTAATGCCGGTAATCTGACCTAGTTTCGAATGAGGTGTAACAGAAGTGTTAGACACCACCATCAATCCCAGAAAATACACACACAGCTTGCTACCGTCGGTAATTAGACACTAGTGTACAGTCTATACCCACAGCACAGTGTACACACGATACAGCGATGGACATCTCAGGTCCAGCTTAGGATAACAAGGTATCACGTTTCATTACTGTCTGCATTTTGTAGCGACAAGAGAAACACTTCACTTGCAAGCAACGGAAAGTTAACTTTTTAAAGATGGCGGCACGCTGTTTGGGGCGAGCCTTCAATGCCTTTAACCTCAGTAGCAGAGTCATGACCGGTGTCTACCCCGTGAACTCATTATCACATGCCTTAGTTCTAAGTTTTTTTACCCCATCGTATACATGCCACCTAAGTGTTTATTTGAAACTGAAAAAAAGAATTGTGGCGAGTTACGAGCCAATGAAACTTTCTATCATTTTCTAGAAATATCAACCAGACTCCAATTAGGGAGACTTCTGCTATGTCCTCTGCACACCTGTAATCGCCTATTCGTTGCCAGATATTCTCCACAAAGTAAACATAGTTTAATAAACACTATAGGTGAGTTTCTGCGTAAATCTTCAATCTATGTATATACTATACAGTCCATGTTTGAAGGGACACTAAACATAGTTTAAGCGGTGCTTTGAATGTTTGTGTACGTCTAAACTGGCAGAAAAAGTAAATATTGCTCATATATATGTGTACAAGATTATGTACAATACGCTATGTGTCTAAGATGAATACCGTATCACGTGATTTACTTTCAAGGTCAACCAGGATGGCAAATTTTGGAAATCAGTGTCAATGCCCGGGAAGCTGTCGACTAATTGACCGACTATAATAGCAGCAAGTAGATTATTTCGGAGAATTGATACCGTAAGTTTCTGACACATTGAACACTCACTCCCTGTATGATGACTAATGCCTGTATAAGGCTCTACAGCTGATCATTAGGTCTATATCCAACACGGTGTTAATCTGTAATGCTTCTATAGGTTAACTTTTGAACTGTGTTAGCCGAGGATTTATTTCTTGATGTTTGAGTATAAATTTGTAGCAGCTATGAGTTAGTATCCCCGTTTAATTGGCGCGGTTCCAGAAAGGGGGTGGGTGTATACTACCTATTCCAGCCCGAACGAGAATGAAAAGGGGTTATGGCTATTACTTATTAGCATATGTCCTTTCGTGTACGACTAATTATGGACCTAATTCATAGCTTAAATGTTCCTCAGAATGCACACATAGTCACGTCTAAAATGTTATTATTTCTGGGTGACGAACCTCCACCCCACTCCTCCTACACGGGATCGGGCTTCAACGACCCCACGGGATTATACCCCTCGTATTTTTTAAGTTGTGGATTCGCCCCTGTGAAGCATCGCAAAATGCTTGTTCTGGGAAAATTGCAAATTGCTCAACCAGAGCAAATATGTAAATACCAGCTTTTGTATAAACAATAAGAAATACATAATTAATAATTATGATAAATGAAGCAAAGTTATTACAACAAAAGTTTAACGTTCACTTATTCTCTGAGACATGTAGTAACGCAATGATTTTCTAATTGTAGTGCAGCAGTGGTACTCAAAACTGTTCCACAAATGTGTCAGATGGACACGTCGACACCCCTGTCTTTCTTTTTGGCACCCACCGTGCTGTCACCTATTTAGTAACTTTCATACAACCGATCTACTCATGGCCTTCCTTTGTCTTATTTTAACTCTTCTTCTTCCTCTTTTCTTTGTTTTCTCTCTCCCCCGCCCCCCTTACCCCGCCCCCCTTAAAAAATGTTGGTGGTTTGGTTGTATCAGGGACTCCCCTGCAACCGTATTCTTATCGCACGGCATTCTGAAAGTAAGTTACGGACGA
>KN887848.1:33780-48899 GCA_000934455.1 Apostichopus parvimensis | reverse complement strand
TCCATCACTTGTCTGTTGGGCACTCTAACCAAAGATAAATTCATATATGTAAATGAATAACAGGAATGTTACTTTATTGTTTTAAACAATGGAATAGAGCAAAGAAGTTTATGGATAAAACATGGTTCGAATCAGTGACCTCTGGATATCAAGCTCTGAAAAAGAGTTCAAACTTTATTAAAAACAGGTTTTCATCATATTACCGAGCCAATGTGAAATATGTGTCCCATTTACGTTGAGAAGTATTACTGGAATATTTACTGGGCGAACTTGAATACATCGTTTAGCAAACCTGTAGTGTTTGCCGGTGGTATAGATTTGGGGGTCGCGAAGAGGTCGGTTACTCTATAGGTGCAAAAAACGTGTCATTGAAATTGGTTCAAGTCATTACAGATTAGAAAGAAAATGTATTCCAATTGAAAGGAAAGGACGGAGAGGGGGACGGATGATGGACACATATCACTCGCCTTGCTTGTATCTATTCTCAAGTTGAACATTTCAAAGATATTTTCGCTAACAAGCTCACACATTTCTATCTCAAACAACGGGGGGGGGGGGGGGTGGGGGACATGTATCGCCAAGGCATGGAGTGTTTGAATCTATTTAGAAGTGTTAGTACATATATTGGTTATGTAACGTTATAAAAACATGGTATAGGTTATCACTAAACAAAATTCAGATAAACAGCCTAACTCCACTACAAATAATCATTACTTATAAAGCCTTCGACGGCTCATTTGACAACGCTCGAATGATAATGAACCACAATGCAAATTACATGTGTAGACTAGCAGATAAAAATGATTGTACTCAGTTGTGTTTACGTTTTTACAACGATAGCTCTTCCTTCTACAATTCTAACTTGCATTCCCTAATCTTAAACCTTCCTGGTTGACAAAAAATAATTGATATAGGCATTGTCGTTCTTTCTAAACAGAGAATAATCTCAATCTTTGCATTCGAAATTTTACACTAAAGAGAAAAAAATGACAAGACAGTTTAAGCAAAAATGCAATTATTTAGTTAACATGCTGTAAGAGTTTTATATCTACCAGGAAACAATATAATTATACCTTACTGAATTAAATCCTGATAATTTCTTGTAAGGTTTTTATGCTGCCTTTGAAAACTTAATTATATTATTATTTTTTGGCTGGGGAGGTTTAATGGAGTGGGAAGATTTAACATTTTCGTACCAGCTTTTCTAAACATAACGAAATCAATAAGTGAGAAAGATTGAACAATGCACATGTAGTTTCAGGTTTTGTTGTAAAAACATATCAACCCTTTTTTTTTAAAGTGAAAACGGAACCAGAAATAGCAACTTCAAGTATAGATTTGTTAGCTAATGATACAGAATAAATAAATTACGACATATTTTTAAGAAAATTCTATACGTGGCATTCCCTTAAAATAAATTGTTACTATTGTATTTTTCATAAAAAAAAAACAAACACAGACATTGCTCCGGAATTTTAGTTTATTTTGAGAAGGAAATACTCTCTTTTTACAATCGAAAATGGTGTATTAAACTTCAGAGGAAAATATAGATAACAAGATAGTTTATGAAAAATGCAAAATCTTCTGGTGGCTGACAACAAGTTGTGGCATTAGAACTTCCTCCATTTTTTGTTATCTTACGGTTGTTCTTTTTTTTCTAAGTAACACTTTATTTGTGTTGTTATGAATAATAATTAATGACGTAAAAGTTATGTATCTACGAGTATGGGATTGGTGTAACTGTTAGTTGTGATCAAATTTAAGTAAAGTCAGGTGCTTTTTTAAAGTTACTATGACATACTCGGTTAAGAATTGTATACCAATAACTAATAGAATCGCCCAGCTAACATAACAATAATACACAGAGGTAGCCTATAGGTACAAACGTATCGTCAATATATGAAGTATCAATGTTCAGCAATATACTGTCAGTGTTAAATTACAAATATCTCGTCGCTGTGATCTTAATTATAAAGAAAAAAGAAGATCAAATCAACAAATCAACAAATGTTGAATTTTCGAATATTTAAAAAAATATCAGCCTATTTAGTTGGATGTAAGGTCTTTTCAAATGTATTCTGTATCCTGGATCTTTTAATCTTAGTGAGTAGTCGAGAAAAGCTATCGGAACTAATATTGTTCGAAACCATAATGAATTAGGACTTAACATTTGTATAAGACATTTGCTGGAATGGGTTACGATCTGTTGAATCAAGAACTTATATTGATCGCGAATCATATTACTTTGTATGATGTATGATCAATACTCATAAAAGTATCAGACGAATAATGATTTTCAAATTTCACTGGAATTAACAAAATATGTGTTTTCTTTATTTTCGAGTACAAATCAATGTTTTACATTTACTTAGGATCTCGTAACTTTTATTTGTAAATAAAAACATTTTTTTATGGTAGGAAATTGTGGAACAATACGCGAAAATAACCACAAATCACATACTTTTGTAGATAAATGAAAGTAAGAACAAATATGAATAAGTATTAGGATCTCGTGACTTTTGTTTGTAGATAAAAAACATTTTTGTCATAGTAGTCATTAATTTGACAGTACACTTTTGGTCCGTTTCTTAATTTTTTCGTCCTAAAACGAAGGTCGCAATTCGCAGCTTACCTACGACTGAAATAGCTTTGCACTGGTGAAGCGAGTCTGACAGGAACTTAATAGTTGAAAATATAATGACGTTATAACGTTATGAGGCGATACCGATCATTACCAAGACTAAGTATGAATTGATTATTTCCTTAAAAAAACTCATATTGACGAGACTGGTTTATGTTTGACAAATTATTGGTGGCCAAAATTTCTTTAATAAAAAAAAAAATTAGTCACCGAACCTTTAACTTTAAGTGACAAAAAAGGGTCCTTTTTACAAAACATTGACTTCGATTTTTACAATTTGTTTTGTTTGAGCTTTTATAGAATATTCTACTTTCTTGAAGCTACACACAAAATATGATTTGATAGATGATATTACGACGAGATACATTTTACGTATGTTGGTAATTTTTTTTTATTTTAAATTGAAGAACATGTTTTATTTACTTTCTGACTTCTGTCATCCTTAGCTTTTCTAAGCCTGATTAAGACATTCAATGAAGGAGCAGTTGAGAATAATGAATGCCAATGGCTTTCAAAGTTTAGAAGGTGAAATTTAATTGACTCATTCTCTCGCCAAATCGAAGTGCAATATGACTGATTTACTATTTGTTTTCGCAATTTTTAAAGGATATAAAAATGTATATCTGGGTAAACTACGAATACTCAACAGAATCTGCAAATCTTAAAAATTATTAATAAAGTTGCTTGAAGTTTTATCATACACTTTGCGAAAAGAACTTTGTATATTCATATGATACATATTTCACGTATATTTTCCTTCACTCATTTTAACTTGGCGAATTTGGACACAACTGTTAGTCCAAAAATTGTTACGTCTGGCATTAACTTTAATTTTCTTTATCCTCAGTAAATCAGATTAAGTTTACGCTAAATTGGTTACTAAAATAAAATTTAACGTTGTTATGTGTTCATTGCTTAATTGGAATTGATAGATTACTGTTCACTAAAGAAAATCTGATATTTTAACTTCGGAATACAAAATTGGTAGCATTATAGTAAATAATAAGTTTCAATGTGAATTGAAGTCGACGGATGAACACTTGAAGAGTAATATTTTAATTAAAAACATTTTTTTCTCGTTAATTATTATAAAGTTAAGAAACTGAAGCGAGATATTCAGAGTATGGGCATGTAAATCTTAGCTATAACGTTTCTATTAATATAATTGAAAATGTCGTAATTTGATTTAATACTTTAGGTTAAACTTGCATTTATGACAGTCTGCATTATGTCTGATATCATTTAAAGTTCTGAAGTTGTACCTGTGAGGGAGCTATACCATTTACAGGTTAATTTATTTATGAATTAATAAAACAACAAGAGCTCCATATTTTATACAACTTTTATACCTATAATATTTAAAGAACTCTGAATGTTTCACTAAAAGTTTATGTCTTAAATGGTTCTAGAGCGTAACTAAGTTACTATTAATATTAAAATAAATTTTCTTATTTGAGAAAAAATCCATCCCTATAATCCGATTTTTCATCTAACACCTTTATTTTACATAAAGAATAGTGGCTTCTTCAATACATTGCAGAACGTCTAAAAGTTTACGCTTTTAATTTCTGAGATAAATGTAAAACATAAGAACTTGAAAGCATGAGATTTAATCTAATTTAAATCTAATTTCAAATATCTTTGCAAACAATATAATATATAATGATTTTTGAATATCTTTTTTTTTAAACAAAAATCTTGATTCGTTAAAATATAATTAAAAAAGGAGAATTGCTGTTAAATATTTGATAGATTTTCTTTAGTTTCAAGTTCAAAAACCTTTTGTGGGGAGTTAAAAATAACTTTAAGGTATACCTGATCTAAAGTTAACTCTTATCACTGACATATACTTTGCATTTATTATTATTTTGTTGAAATATTTTCACGCACTTTTGATACAGACCATCATTTTAATTTCGATACAGAGATGAAAATTGTAATTTGTAATTTAAGGAATTATGATGTCTCCATTTCCAATATCTTATACCATCTTTTGAACAATCATAACTTTACTAAAAATTTCTGTTACCGAGCAAGTACATTAAAATACATGTACTACGACATATGACCGAAAAATTAAAAAAATATAAAAGTACTAGAACTTACCGATTCACGAAAAACAAGGCAGCTAGTTGTCCAAAGGAAAAATAAAACTTGGAACATTGAACAAAACTTGCTGTTCATTTTGACGAAAAAGGAAATATTTTCTGGTGACTCGCTCTTCTCTGAATTCAAGTTGATAATGACTTTCATCTCTGTCGATGACATAACGTTCCTTGCATCGAGTAATTTAGAATGTACGGTAGAAAATACAGAACATTGTTAACTCATTTGGAAAATGCATTATAGTAAAATGATAGTTTATAGCTCCCACTTACGCCAAATTTTGCCTCCTACGCGCGTCGGTAGACAGAAGAATAAGGAAGTCAAACCTCTTTGGACACGGATATTGAGACTACTTAAATAGTACAGTACAAACTATGAGTCAGCCATCTTGATATGATTCTTCCCCTCGTGATCTCTTTCGTGAAACACAACTGTGATTGGCGGTCAATTCCATAACGTAAAGCTATATGCCGTGGTTAGAATGAGATATTATTTAAATTAAATCAAATCAAATCAACATATTTCTTTATTCAAAATAAACTTTACTTTAGAGAAAAGGGTTGAAAAACAGTGTACAAAGTAAGCCAATCTTGTACGTTTTGGGCTGACAGTAAACTTAAGGCAGTAAATCACCGTAGCTATATTATTACAAGTAGGCTATACTGATGGAGAAGTAAAACTAGCCATTATCGTATATAAATGAATGAGAAAGGGACGCAATCGATTAACAGTAAAATCACTTGAAAACACCTACATCAAAGTCTGTAGTGTTTCGTGTGGGGATTGGTAATTTATCAATTGTATATTGATACACGGGTCTGAAAACTTAAAGAGGTCTGACAAGGATAGTTTGGAATAATTGTTGAATTTTAAATATTTCTCTTTGCCAGAGTTTATATTTTGTGATTAAAAAGTGGTCCTGGAACATTAACTTGGTATCGTTATTCAAGAAACTATACATTGTTAATGGTTTAAAGAAAGCGGGAAAACAAGAGATTTTACCTGCATATTACGCTGTGACAACATACAATCACCTTTCATAGGTTATAGACTTTTCCTGTAGGAAATAGAACTGATTTGTTGGGAATTGGCTTGTTCATAGCGTAATGTCTGTCAAGCGATTGGTATAGCATGTAACATGACGTAATGTTTACAAACCTTACAATCTTGATGTTTACCCACTAAGAATGTTGTTGCATGTTTATTTAAAGGTAGAACTTTTAATAGAGCGTACTCTAAGCTGGGTAGCGGATAAATATATGTGAAGATATGCGGTGTATGAGTAGTTATATTGGTTGTCAAAGGTAACGGATGTGCGAGACTGTTGAATCAGTGCTGTGCTATACATATTAGAATAATAGCAGCTATTATACCACCAGGCACCAATATAATAAGTCGCACAGTTACCACATCAGCATCATTGTCTCGGTCCTTTGTTGAGAACTGATGGTTCATGTGATACCATGAGCATAACCATTTGGAGTACTCTGTTGATCTGTAAAGAAAAAGATGACAAAATCTAAAGAAGTAGTGCAATTACCTTCACACAATTAGAGAGCAGTAAATTGGCAGCATTATTTAAATTTCCCTTCAAAGAAAATATTATCAATTTTAGTCCCTACATATAATAGAAAGTTTCCCGTGTTATTTATTTTTATGTTGATACTTATATTAGTATACCTATGTAATTATTTCAAGTATTGTACATTATGTAAATTATGTCTTTCCTGCGTTTTCGTAATTTCTTTATGAGAAAGGTCATTTACTTTTATGTTTTGCTATTTTATCCTTCATACTTAATACTATGTCTGTCACTTGATGAAACGTTTCTCTCAACCATATTTCATTTATATACACCGAAAGCAATTTTGTTTGATTATATCTGGCCTAAAATATATTTAGTCAGTTATAATATAACGTTTTCAATTGTTATAAACTGTTGTTGGTTCATCAAATGGAATGTCGGTACAATCAAAACATGTTTAACCTTCTTTCATTGAAGTTTTGATATATTAAACTAGTTTCTCCCCTGAAAACGTCTTAGGTGTTTTAAATAAGTTGGTTTGTTACTGTTACGCCAACTTTTGATGTCTAGTTTCTAACAAAGGGTAAATCTGTTTTATCACTTAATACCGTCTTAACAGGCTGACACAATTTGGAAGATTAACTTTTCAAATGCCGAATTAAATATTTAATAACCGCACGCTCTTCCCAACCCATATCAATTGGATAATGATGGTGTTTTTCATATATCAACCTCAACCACTTAATGCAGATGAATTTATAATAAGTTGATGGTCGTCCTTGAGTCATTTAAACGTGAATTGCAAACGTGCAAAACATGAACAAAAATTAGTTAGCTCGCTCTTTAACTTTAACTTTAAGCTGGACGATCCAAAGAAGTGGAACACAGCCCCTGGGTGAACTAATGACTGACATTGAAACTACATGAATGAGATCAAGAGATTTAATTTAACTTCCAAGAATTCTAGAAACAGGGCTTATAAACATTATTTTGAGCTTTTGTAGCAACCAGAGTGAATTATATAGTCGTTAATACAACACATTGATATACACACTGGTTACACACACTTTATAAGATAGCAGAATGATATATATATTCTTACATCTAATATATTTTTAGAACAAGTATGCATATTTTGTCAATTGCTCTTGTCTGAATTAAAAGTTAACGTAGCTAAGGCCTGATGATGGGGGGGGGGGTGGGTTTCGTAGTGGCTGGAATCCAAACTGGATGGGTTTTGAAGCTAGAAAATTCCGACTGCTGCCTTGTACCACTACTGACTGTCATTGAGTGTTTTAATTGTTTACCATAGAGACAATATATATACCAGCGACGTAGCAAGGAATTTGCACTTTGGGAGGACATTTCTCGATTGATATGGGGGAGGGCTTTAAGGGGAGGGGGTTTCCCATGAACGAGAAATTTTTGAACAATTGAAGGTCCTAAGATGCGATCTGGTGCAATGTTTTGCCAGTTTCATCATCATCATATGATATCATATTATTAGCAGATTTTGTTTCTGGTTTGAATTTTTCTTTTACATGGTTTTTTACATATTATATCAGAAAGACAAACATAGTGCTCTTTTACAATTTTTCCGGTAAGATGATTCTTTTTTATTGTCCACCGTCTGGACTTTAATACATTTGACGAACTTGATGGACAATATAAACTTTCATATTAAGCCAGTGTAAACATTATTTATAGGAAGCGCGTATCACGTACGCCGATTGCTAGCTTAGCTTCATAACATGCTGTTCGTGCAAAAACTTATGACGAATCATAGAAACGGAAACGGAACGCACGTTGTCGTCGTCGTTGTGCATACGGTTCGTGACTCTCCATCGAGTACAGCTAGGTAGGCTATATTTCTTTGATTACACAGTGGCTAATTGTAGGCTGGTAATAGGTTATAAGCTAAATTTAGCTAATTACATCTACCAAACTAAGTAGCTGAATCAGTAGGCCTGAATGTTACTACGATTATAATCGAGTTAACGGAGCTGAAGAGTATTCAAGATCAAAAGAGCACTGGCAAAATACCATGAAAAAAAACCCAATAGATTTTAACATTTTGTCGACACTGAGGGGGTGCAGTTGCCACCACTGCCCCCCCCCCCCCCCCATCGGCTACGTCCCTGATGTATACTGAACTTACTTGAAGCTAGCGAACAGGGTCAACCCATCCAATAGCAAAATTAATACATAAGTAACCCGAATTGAAGGTGGCGAACGTTGTACGGTAGTTCTATTAGGCATTTTTTTAGAGTATTCAAAATCATACAAAGTTTTGTACGGTGGAGTATAAAGATCGCGAGCTACAATTTATCAAAATGGCAAGTAAAACGTGGTAAATATGACTGATTTAACTCCTTAGTTCCCAATAGTGATCATATAATTGTCCCCTGAGGGAAAAATATTTACACATTGTAATTACTTAAAATTTTGTCATTTTTGTCAATTGGGACCCAAGTTTTGACAGATAGGTATTGAAATGAGGTTTTAATTTTAATAAATACCCGGAAGCTGCAGTGCTCTCAGACATCTCTCTTGTAGCTAGTTAGTGTAAGCACGGAGAAAAATTTCAGAGGTTCCAATTTCTTTGCGCCTGTAGGGATCCAGGGAATGAAGCCCCGGAAGTTAGAGCGTTTTTTGTAAGCCTACTACTAGCCAAACAAATTCATTTTTGGACATTCAGGAGAATGTTTCAGTTTCTTTTACCGCAGCCGACCGAGGGGGAGGTGGGGGTGGGGGCTGGTGTAACATATTGATTTGAGACATTTCTCTTGTAGCTAGTTAGTGTAAGCACGGAGAAACATTTTAGAGGTTCCAATTTCTTTGCGCCTGTAGGGATTCAGTGAATGAAGCCCCGGAAGTTAGAGCGTTTTTGTAAGCCTACTACTACCCAAACAAATTCATTTTGGACATTCAGGAGAATGTTTCAGTTTCTTTTACTGCAGCCGACCGAAGGGGAGGTGGGGGTGGGGGCTGGGGTAACATATTGATTTGAGGTGAATCCCTCCTCCCTTGGCGCGGCCACTGGTGGGAAAAAACACGTACAGAAATAACTGGAAATAGATTCATGCCGTCCCTTCTAGAATTTAACGTTTCCTGCAGATTCTCAGAAGCTGTTTTCTGGCGCAAATATCGCTCGAGTTTCGGACAATAATTCTTTACAACTGTTTTGGTGTGAAACTGAAGTTTAATGATCGACATAATTGTGAGAATACCTACGAAACATTATGTGGTCGGGGCATCGACCGCAATGTGCCGACGATATCCTCGATTAAAACTTCGGTTATTGTGTTCAAGATATATCATATTTATATGTACTTCTTAATCGAAGTTTTTTTTTAAATAATCATACAATTTTTCAGTTTAAGAACAATTGGATGACTGTCCAAGACTCAGTTGCAGGCATAGTATAGTGCTACCGGTAAGTAAAGATAGAGTTTAATTGTTGTTAATCGCATTGCATATTACCATGATTTCAATACGAAAGAGTGTGGATACAAATGGAAAGAACTTTTAGATATGAGGCTTAATTTGGTGACGTGAGAACATTTGATATAGTCTTATAGCAAGGTACATAGTTCACATAGCAGTTACGGTGATCTTATTGTGTGGTCACTCTACCGCTTAAAGTTACATGCGTAATAGCTCATTATGGCATCATACGACTGCCCTGTCTCCTCTAGAAAATAAAAGATATAGCCGTAGTATTTGCATAAAATGTTTATTCTGTGGCTTACATATGTTATATTTTAGTTTAATATGTGTTCTTGTATTTATTTTATACTAGTGAGTAAGGGTTTGAGAGGAGGGAAAGGGAAATAAATTTATGCACTGGAGGAACACAATAACTGAAGAATAACCAATTATATAAATCTTACTCATGCATTCTTTAGAACGGCTTGCTTTAAATTCCAAGCACGTTGCCATTCTTTGTGGTGTTATTGCGAATAAAACACCCACAACAATTTGTCCCCAGTTTAAGAATCAGAGCAACCGCTTGTATACGTAAACAGACTTTCATAACACCAAATAGATTATACCCATCTACCTGAAAGATCACTGAGTAGGTGGCGTGGGGGTTCTCCCACAGGAAGACTAAACGAAAGCTTATAGACGTGACGTGGTGCATTTCGAGTTATATTTAGACGATAAATTATGCCTTTTATTAGGTATATAATTAATATCATACATTCTGAAAGTTTGTCTGAGTTTCAAAGGGATGCGGCAGGGGCCGGGAGGAGGTGGTACAATACCAACAAAATACTGGGTCTGAGCATGAATGGGGGCACTAAATCGAAAGGGTCTCCTGTTTTAGTTAGGAAATTTGGTTTTTTATTAGTTTAGATGTCTCATTTGGCTAACTAATTGGAGGCGGGCTCCTTGAATTCCCTTGCATCCTTATGCTGTCAAAACAATTAGCTTATCGTCTATATATTATATATTATATTATATTATATATATTATATTAGTCTATATAATATACATTTCCTTAATTTGTTTTGCCTTAAAAAAGTTTTTTTTTATCTAACCAATATGCCAAGGGGGGGGGGGGGGCTCCGCCCCTGGGCCACTGGGCATAAGCGTTTCTATTTCCATTTAATTTATTACATTTGCGATATATCATACTCATTTATCATTTCATTTTGTCCAATCGTACGTTTAAGGAGAAAATAAAGAATTTCAGATTAAAATAAGATTATATAAAAACGGTAACTTGGAAAGAATGCGAGTAGTGCCATTAAAACATGGATTCAAGTATTCTTTATTATTTTCAAATAAAAAAATCCATTCAATTGGTCTTAAAATGAATATCTTAAGTATTGTTTTTTTTTTATGATCAACGATGTAACAGTTTTCTTTCTTCATCTGCTTCAATCTCTAGATAGGGCGGATCTTCATCTCTGTAAATTTGATATAAAAATAACTACCGGGGAGGTTTCTCCAATAAAAATAATACGCCCCGTAGACATCGTTCAGGTTAGAATCATAGCAGTTCTCGTACCACCATGCACCATTATAATAATAATAACTTGCACAGTTATTAGAACTATAAGCGTCATTGTCTCGGTCCTTTGTTGTAAACTGCTGGTTCCGGTGACGACTTAGAGCATCTCCTGGAAGAAAGAATCAAATAAAAAAAAAACACCGTCAATACCAATCATCTAAATGACTGTTTTATGTCTGATACATGCTTAACTTTTTTTTTATACTCAGACTGGTTGATTAACATTCTTTCATCTATTATACTATTCCAATGTATAGTTTTAGTGAGAACGAGATCATGCCATGCTTTTTCTTTGGTTAATAGCTATTATTAGGTCGTGGTTTTATTGACAATACATGTACGATATTAATTGTTGATAACTATTTTATTGTAGTCAGATGTACACAGATGACCATAGTTCTCTCTTTTATTGCATATCATCCTAGATCATTACATTCCAGTGTTTATCACTAAGAGGCATCTCATCATCGATGATCACCACAAATGCGACAATCTTCATTTGTTTAGCCCTTCTTAATAAACTATGGACAGATTTACTTTTTGTGTTATTGCACTATTAAATAAACACAATAGATTTGCTGTGTACATTTCGTTTGTGGTTTGTTATTCATCACCAATGTATGAGAGGTGTAATTATATGTATGAAATAAATTAACATAATTGTTGCATGTGAGAAAATTACTCATTGTTAGCGTTCTGGAAATTGTCAATACTGCATGTTGCATGATCTACTCACTTATATTATTCACTTGGGTAACAACAACAAATAGTTTCGCGAAAACGATGTCCCGCTCGCACTTCCAGAATACGTCTCAGAGAAATTAACAAATGTAAGGATATGTAGATCAGTTCTTAATATTCTGAGCATGTCAGTCAGTCATTTACTACTTTTAAAGACGAACAGAGACAACCAAAACTCGTCTGTAGCTAGATAATTTGAATACTATTAATTGTAAGTTCAAATTTGTCTATTGTTTAGCTTTGTGCAATTTTGGAATGACTTACATTGTTTCCTAATATGTGATACAGACAGCATTCTCTTCCTGCCTGTATTTATCAGTTAGTCGTTGATTCTTACTAATGGTTTAAAGGTGCTTATAATAAGTGTCCAGTCAGTGCACTTTTGAAGGTATTGGACAATTTTGACAAAATTGTGGAACAGGTAACTACAAAAGACAACTGTAGGTCGTTTCCTATATTGATGCAATTCTCCATTCTCAGGCTATTAATTACAAATATAATCTCTCTTTTATCTGCTTGGCCTTCTTACCTTGTTATCTACTTCTTTACCCTTCATATGGTGTCAATATATACTATACTTAACTGAAGTAATAACATATTTCAGGAGAGAGGTAGTATCGATGAAACGATAACCTGTTGGTGTCTCATTATCTAGTAAGACTGAACTACCACAATTAGTATTAAAAGAGATGTGTAGGCTACAAACCTGCTGTTCCACTGTAGGTCCCAACACCGGATAACCGATAGTTGTCGCTTTCGTCGTTTGTCCTAAAAAAGTCAAACTTGGCGTAGTATGGAGCTCCGTATCTATTCACTAAGTCGATTCTGATTTCATATCTCTTTTGGTTGGTCAAGTAATAGAGTTTATCATTTCCGAGCCAAAAATTAATACTTAAATTTCCAAATCCTTGCTTGTAGCTGTTCCATCCAAGATAGAAGTCCTGACTACCATCGACACGTCGTTGGAACACCTATAAGATTTCAAAATGAAAAAGTAATTAATAACACAACCATGAATAATATTTGTGGCCTCCCGGGTGTGAAATTTTCAAAATGAACTACCCTTTACTTAAAATTTTTTCACCTGGCAATGTAATGAGTTAAAAGGTAGAATAAACCAAACTTTCTGAATCATGGAGGTAAAGAATAAAAAATTATGATATTCGCAACAAGCATAAATGTCAATAGACTGTGGTACAATGTAAAATGTTCTTGTATATAAAAACGAATATCATTAAGTACAATGTCAAAGAAAATAACGAAAAATCCGACATAAGACCTAGATCGGTGGAAAGAATGGTTACGATTAAAGTAAGTCTTACATTAGAGAAAAATTCATTCCAGTGCAAGATCTACCAATGAACTATATAGTTCATTATTTAATCTCCGTGCCTATCGTAGGCTATAACACTTACCGTCCATCCTCCTCCGTCAGTCATGTTACAGTAGACCTCAAATGCTGACCCTGTCCATCCGGTTGGTTTGATGCTGTATATACCGTTGTTTCTAGAACCATCATCATAAATTTCTTGACAATCTTTTGCTGGTGTCAATGAAGTGAATGTTATGGCATCTGTAAGATAAAATTATTTGGAATTATTATTACATTAATGTTACTGGGAATGCATGTAATCTAATGAAGTGAATTAAGAGTATGATAAGTCAAGTTCACATGTATTCTTATATCGAAACGATGGTTGACCATAGATGGATGTACCAAATGGGCCCAGAGAGGTTTGTCAGTGATATTCCTCTGATGACCCTGCATATCTGTCATCTTATGAAATGTTTGACGATGTCACGAAACAAATAATCTTCACATATATCTAAGCCTTTTATGACATGTGGGTATAATATTGCGTTGTTATCTAATTTTTTCGTGATAACTCACCAGTATTCTCTCCAGAATAATTTCCGAGGTTGACCAGCTTGAAGTGACTAAAAGCGTCACTTATACGGAAATGATCGTAAGAAACCCGAATTAAGTAACCGCTTGATGTGGTTATCTCAATCACCAGTTGGTATTTCTTCTGATTGGTCAAGAAAGACAACTTCTCGTTGCCGAGCCAGAATTCATGTGAGAGAAACCCAAAGCCAGACTTGTAGCTGTCCCAATCGCGTCTGAAATCGATGGATCCGTCGGTGCGCCTTTGTATTACCTATGGACAGAGTAGTTACCAAAATGGTTTGTGAGTCACTGATCTTTCATTCGATGCTTTAAATGTTGGCATCCATAACAGCCGTCTTGGTCTTAACTCAATGAAAACAGAACGTATTTTTGTTTACCACATGTAACTTTGTTACTTGTATTACTAACATCGTTACTACTTTCCCAGCTGCCGTGAACACTATTGATGAATATTGTTGATATAAGAGCAAGAAACCAAAGACATACCGTCCATCCACCGGAACTGTCGGTGTTATCACAGTAAACCTCAAATGGATCCAAATAACCATCTGGTTTGATCATGAAGACACCGGAAGAGTTATGCGATGAACATTGCCCCTGAACTTCTCTGCAATCTCTCGGATAAGTCGATTGTTGATAGAAGAAAAATGATGATGAACCTATGAAGCAATTGAACAAAAAAAACTTGTCTACATTATTTTTTAACTTTGCATTTTTTAAATTGGTTTACATATATAGCACACAACACGTTCTTTATTTCAACTATTCGAAAGGCCTCACACGTGTAGTTTTGCAGAAAATGTTACTTTAACAGCACAACCGAACACTGCGTACTTTACACTATACTTACAAATCTGACATGAGTTATTTCGACTGTTTTGTTTAACTGTTAGGATAGATTTCTATTTGAATGCCAAAAAAACACCTTAACTCCTCTTCCATTCTCGTCCACCAATACTTCAGACCAACCCCCGCAAATCACGTCCTAATGCCTGTGTATATATTCCAGGCATTTTTTACATGATAAATATACTGTAACAAAGGTTTAATTTTTATTTAAATTACATGTTTGGAATCAAGAAGGGTAAGCATCACTCACCTAATATCTTTCCATTAGTAGATCCATCACTTGTCTGTTGAGCACTCTAACCGAAGAAAAATTCATATATGTAAATGA
>KN887848.1:14327-25927 GCA_000934455.1 Apostichopus parvimensis | reverse complement strand
AACTCCCTGACGAAACGATAAAGAACTACGTTATACGCTGACAGTAAACTGAAGGCAGTAAATCACCTTAGCTATATATTACAAATAGAGCTTTACTGATGGAGAAGTAAAACTAGCCATTATCATAAATAAATGAATGAGAAAGTGACTCAAACGATTAACCACTTGTAAACACCTATATCAAAGTCTGTAGTGTATCGTGTGGGGATTGGTAATTTATGAGTTGTATATTGATACACGGGTCTGAAAACTGAAAGAGGTCTTACAAGCATAGCTTGGAATAATTGTTGAATTTTAAATATTTCTTTTTGCCAGAGTTTATATTTTGTGATTAAAAAGTGAGTTTTGGTCCTGAAACATTAAATTGGTATCGTTATTCAAGAAACTATAAGATGTTAATGGTTTAAAGAAAGCGGGAAAACAAGAGATATTGCCTGCAAATTGCGCTGTGACCACATACAATCACCTTTCATAGGTTATAGGCTTTTCCTGTAGGAAATAAAGCTGATATGTTGGGAATTGGCTCGTTCATAACGTAATGTCTGCCAAGCGATTGGTAAGAGGACGTGTAAGCATGCAACATGAAGTAATGTTTACAAATCATACAATCTTTATGTTTACCCACTAAGAATGTTGTAGTATGTTGTATTTGTAAGTAGAACATTAATAGAGCGTACTCTAAGCCGGGAGGTGGATAAAGATATGTGAAGATATGACGATGTATGAGCAGTTATAGTGGTTGTCAAAGGTAACGGATGTGCGCGACTGTTGAATCAGTGCTGTGAGTTGGTAAATGTGACAATCGTAGTGCATATTCCGAAACTGAAGAAGGTTCGAAGTTGAACCACATTAATTCTTGAAGTTGCTTCGGATTACTTTATTTATGTAGTAGTACTACAATGGTCAAGACAAAAAACAAAAACAAAAAAAACCCCAATAAAAGTCAATGTCCCACAAGATATTAGATAGATTGCTCGAAAGTGACTTACCAATAAAAGGAAACCATATGACTGATATGGATTCAACCGAAAAATTTATTAAATCTTCATTTATCTATTTATTTCTTGGAAGATATTTTGCTTTCCTAATGTAATACTTGATTCTTTTACGCTAACGAATAAAATACCTTCTAGATACGGTTAGTTAACTCTGTAAACTTTGTAATGATCATGTCAATTTATGTTTAACAGAGGCATGGACTAAATTGTTAAATCTACCTAATTCAGTATTGCAGACATTTAAAATCGAACTAATGTATTTGAAGATGACCTTGGGAGATCTACACTAATTACCTACGGATTACAAAATATTTTTAAACGACATGCCATCCCAAATATCTTTCTGAAGCGACGTTTGTGGTTGAATTTGATGTTATCAGTATTCGATACTAATATTTCAATAACCACGTAGCTTAACAAACTACAGTTTAATTTCAATAAATGAACTTTCAATCGTAGTATTTCAATAGTATGTATGTTATATGAACGTTTAAGAGAGAATAAATATTGGGAATTGAGAACAAATTATTTTAATAGTTAATCATTAACCTTTACTTAGAAGTCATATACACGACTGTGTGTTCGCCGGCAGCAAGTCCTTGTAATCAAGAGCTCGTTGTCTATATGTTTGTCTTGATGTTTGTTTATATTCTGTGTTACAAAGCCAAACCAAAAATATCGTCTTAAATAGTAAAAAGACAGTCTTACCTATGTAACATGTTGGTGTTTGTTTCTGGTGGTCATTCAAGTGGGAAGGGAACTTCCACGTCCCAACTCTCATCTGATAACGTGTCAACATTTTGCATTTACAAAACAAATATTTGAGTTGTATTTTTAATATAAAGGATTCATTTTATTTCATTGGATTCAGTTTGATTTATTTGCATTAAGTTCGCTTGGATTACAATACAAAGTATTGCATTAGCATCTACAAGACCAATAAGTGTAGTTAAGCTTTGGTTAAAATTGGAAAATCGTTTGTTTTTCGCCTACGAAAGTTTCGACTTGAATAAACTGAACCGTGAATAGCTTAGTAATGAAGTACCACGCATTGGGAGGCATGTGACGTGCTCACCGATACTACTAACGTATTACTAATCGAAGCACTGAATGGTATTTTAGTGTTACAAACAAATGTTATCCAATAAATACGGGGCAGTTTGCCGAACTGTGTATAAGTATGTAGTGAGTTAACTTCTTATAACGACTGAAAAGTATATTGCCCCTATTATTCTGCTTATATGTTTATGATATGTCTTTGCTAATATCGTTCTGCTGTCTTCCTCAGGGCAACTACCTATGCAAGTTGCTGCTTTCCGTGTAAAAGAGTTGGCTCTTTGGACGAACTTACTTCCCGCCGCCACGCTTTAGTAAGAAGTAAGCATTAGTAATTAACATGAAAAAACCAGAATAGCTAAAAAAACAAATCAACGCCAACCTAGAACCCACCTTTCTATTGCCGGTCAGGGATCGTACCCATGACCTCCCAAACAGTATGTTGCTTTAAATGTCACCGAATTTATAAGCCGGACTTGTGTTAATGCCTTGAAGGACTGAAGCTTAGAAACGTCATTTCGCTTTTGACGTCTATGGAGCAAATTTTACTCTGCTCCGGTTGCTATTGGATGCAGTCTACCATGTCTTAATAACTGGGGTGCAATATAGGATTGGCTCTGTTTACATTGTCTTTGCTGAGATTCACCGATCATGAGTGGGAGTGGGGGGGGGGCAGGGGGAAACGTAAGAATTACGGATATCATTTGCAGCTTAAATTTAACGAGGAACCGCTTCCACATACTGCTGAGGCTATATAATAAGCCAGCAGATAATGAAAGCCCACTGCAGCCGCTAATCTCCTATCCAGTATATTATTTTTCAAATTTTATAGTCTGCTTCATTATCACGTACAAGGAATATAACACTACCTGTAAATTATATTGTGCGTTCAGTTTGGTTAGCAATGCCACGCATGATAGTTTTAAGTGTTTTTGAAATAATTATATATTTCATTGGAGTTCTGAGGCATTCACATATGGTGATTAACCTTGGTGCTAAATTGCTAGACATGTTCTTGTTGTAATTTACCTTGTAACCCGAAAGTTTTAGTCTACTAGTTATGTACATATGGCACAAAATGCTTGATTGTGGTTACTGACGCCAAGTACAGGGCCGTAGCCTGCAAGGGGTGGGGGCAGCTCTCTCTGTGAGAGTTCCATTTCCTAGATGAAAGTAGGCATATACGATGATGTGAACGCCTGGACAGTGTGCGCTAATTTCAGTAAGTTTTAGCGAAGTGATCTTATCAATTCTTCTGTTTTCATTAGTCAGTATAGTGCAACCGGAATATTCCAGGCATGCATTGCAGGAATGGCGTTTGCTTTGGTTTTGGTTTGCTTTGGTTTTCAAGAGTTTGGTTAGACTAACATTATTGCTGAGAGATCATAAGATTTATCCTTTTTAGCCTTTTTCCCAGTGCCTCGTTGATTTAACTAAAAATATTGAGGCTCATACAGTTACACGGCCCATCCACTCAGCTCACTTGCCCCTCCTCCCACCGCCCCCACCCCTCCAGTAGGTTCCTCTTTGGTATGTAAAACCAATTATGACAACACAAACCTAACAATTAGAGCTTATGAAGTAACGTAAAATCCATTTTACCCCAGAAAAATGTAAATTTTTGTACATTTCTAGAATATGAGATCTCAAAATAAAGAATCTTTATATACAACTTAAAATGCATGGGAAATGCCATTTTCGAAAAACACTGGAAGGGCATTTTAGGCAAATATTTTCTTGCTACGCTAAGCGCCAACCGGAGCTGGCACTCCGCTTAGATAGGGTCATGATGGTCTCTTTTGGGGAATGGTCCACCCATTAAAAATGTCATAAAAAGGTCCCTGGCATAAACCCACATCAAAAGCAGCACTATGTAACATTTGGTGTCTCAATATCCCTAATCTGTTCCTAGAGATTCTACTATGGCTACGGTCCTGGAGTATGTTTATTTTATATAGGTTTTATGTTTCTGATAACGTGAATGTTCACATACACGCAATGGTGCTTTTAATTGTACTAATGATACCATATATGTGCATGTTGTAGGCATCTGTATGACAAGATGATTTTATTTGGGTGAAAAGTTTGAGAAGGTTTTCTTTTTTGGTTTAAAAGTCGATTTTATTAATCCTAGTTAAGTCACAACTGGATATTACATAGAGTCTTTCTTAATAATGTCTAATCACTTGCCAGGTGTGACTTTTGTTAAAGTATATTTATGACTGACATATCAATTCAGTAACCAAAGAGAAGTGAACTTGGAGATTTCTAGATGTAAGTCCGCCCCCTGGGCTTCCGCCAGGCTTCTCCCCTGAGTCCCATCAAGGGCCCTAAGGCGGGCCCATTGACCCTATCCGAAAAAGGGTTTGCGCCAAGGCGCTCGCAACGGGCAAACTCCTTCAGTTTTATCCGTGTTTAGTCATTTATGTACCGCCCCCTCACTATTCAATTGGAATTGAAGCTCCTGTCTATTATAATGTTTGCTAACATATTATGTGGCTTCTGATCTCGCAGCGTAAAAAAAAACAAGACTTATTAGAGAAAATAGTATGTCATCGATTCCATTAGGAAATTAAAAGGGAACGCAACGAGATTTTTATGATCAATGTCAATGAAGGGCGAATTTCAGTGAGAATATTTCGACTTTGGTTGTCTAAATGTCGACAAGAAACTGACTTATATTTGACCGCCAAAAGTTCATTCAACCAAAAATTCCTTGCTGCAAAAGACATGCAATAAGTTCACTGTCTTGTATTAAATAACCTTTTTTCTTGTTCCAGACTTTAACTTGATGATATGAAGGCTGTGGTACGAGAGTGTTAGCAAGCAGTTAGGGAAAACTGTCAGTTCAGAACGTAAGCCAGGTATGACAATCGTGTTTAACAAATAAACCGAAATTCTGCCTATACTGACTACTACCTTCTTTTCAAACGTAGCTGTGACTTTTGTCAGAACTGAAATATGGCAAATAGTTAACAACAAATTCCTTAAATATTCCATTGCCCTACTGTGTATATGTGTCCTATGATACATTTCCTTCTTCTTTATCATGTATAATGTATACAAACATAAGAAAAGACAAGGTTACATTGAATTGAAATAACGAATGAAGAAGAGAAAAAAAGGAAATAGTTCTTACATTAAATATAACGCAGCAGGATGATATGTGCTATTGTAAACTTGTTTTGGTAGTACTGTTTTTAATAATCGTGCTACATAGTGAACCTATGAGGGTTAAACGTTCTCTATTTTATGTTATGTCAATATTATCTAAAATTAGGTTGTGCCTTCAGTAAAGGTTGATAGTTTCATTTATTTTTAATTACTAGCGCTTAATACGAAAGAGTAATGCTGCCACAATTAAAAACATCTTTTTTGTAATATCGACAGTCTTTTCGTAATTTGGATTTTATATTTTGGGACTTCCAATATATTTCGTAAATTTGACAACTTGTTTTCATCGTTTTTCAAAAATGTTGTGGCAGAAATGCGCTTCCCTAGTTATATTATCAGTTTGTTAAAATATTTGCATTTTTCATTAAACCGCTTGAACCTCTCTCAAATTGGTCAATTGTAAGAGCGAATAGATGTGTCTTCTCCGGGAGCTTATAGAATATAAGTATCGCTTTCATTGACTGTTTTACTTTAAAATTATTTGATGCGATTCGGCTCTTTATGATGTATCGTCAAAAATGTGAACAAAAATAAGAAAAAAACAAAGACTGTTTATTATTTATCACGTTTATCAATTGACATTGACATTTTACTTGTTTAAGGTAATTGTCGCATAAGAGAAACGAGAAAAAATGCATTCTAGAATGGCATCTTGAGATTTAAAATGTGTTTTACAACTTGATACGTAATGTAATCCTATATAATTAATTATTTCTCTTCGTTATATATTTTAGAGATTACTTGGTGGTAACATAAGTGGAAGCTGTTTTAACAAATAAGATTCATACAATCTCTAATTATTCGTAAATACTTAAATAAACTGTAAAAAAAAAGACATTACAGAGTGTGAAATGTAACGATCGAAAAATTTCAGTTATTCTTCGTATTGGCGGTAGTGCTGTCCATAATCAGGTTAAACTGGACGAATCTTCATTTCAGTATATTTGATGTTATAATTCGGTCCTGGGATATAATTACATTTAATGCTAGAATAACTATCTAAACTGGCGTGATAGTCACCGTTGAGGTTAGAATGATAGCAGCTATCGTACCACCATGCGCCGTGATAACTAACCGCACAGTTATAACTATAAGCATCGTTGTCTCTCTCTTTGGTACTGAACTCGTGATTCAGGTGATAACGCAAGAATTTACCATCAGGGCTGCTTCTCTCATCTGTGGAATAGAATGAAGCACAGCACGTCATGCTAGCATATATACATATAAATCAGATGTATTAACAATTGAAGAAGGATTAAACATATTAAGAGAGAAGGGGGGGGGATAAGGTTTATTTTCTCACAATAATAAATCTGATTAAATATTTTGGTTTGCAGACTTTTTACTTTATTTATTCATATGCACCATTTCTAGTACTGATCTTCAGTTTGGTGAAATTAGCCTTGTTAATATTCATCAAATTGTAATGACTACTAAGGAATGAGCCTACACGCATTCTATTTATTTATCATTATTGATATTTATCGTGTTATTATTTCCATGAGTTTTATAATTGTATAACAATGAAATAAATATTGACATTTATTGTGGTGGGAGCAATTCTGTGAACATGCCTCATTGGTAATTAAAGATCAGATTTATAAATGGTAACAGATAGCCAGTTGTTCAATTTTTCTAGACATCAAATGCATGTCGAAGAGCTCCTTTAACTTTATAGCTTTGAATCAATAGACCGCAATAAACAGCATCATGCGATTAATGTGAAATACAGCGCCGCGACACTGTCCAGTAGGGTAAAAACATTCAATAGCCCATAGCCCTACCGTTGAGTATTAATTGGTGTCTGAGATAGATACGTTTTGTCATTGATTTTTCTTCTAAGTTTTTCGCGGGAAAGTTTATTGAAAAAGTCACACATGTTTCATTAAATGTCTGTAATTTTGAAATGTAACGAGTGACATGTACGCATATATTTAAAATCACGTTTGTCGGTATAAGGAAGTCACCGCTAGAAAGATTTTCTGCAAATTATCATTATTCAGTTCTCACTAACCATGGAATTACTTTCTATGAACAATTGTTTACTGTTAAATATATGGAAACAGTTCCAAACCGCTTTATTATCTTCCTGCAAATTTCTGTAAATCAAATCATCATAGTAACCCAACCTCTCCTCGAGGTATATCATATAAGAAACAGTAGATATTGTCAACTTTGTTTCACTTCATGACTGTGGTAAATAATTAAAAATATATAGTCCTCTTTCTTGATGCGATTCAGATATGATCGTGATCCTGTTATTCACGAAAATTATTGAAAGCCCAACTTATTATTATTATTTTATGTACAAAACTACCCGTTTCCGGGGATAGCTTGAATATCTTTCTATAATACTATAGGTGTGTTTATGATTTCGTATACGTTGCAAATCCTTTGTGTTTTATTTTGCATAAACTGATACAAGCTAAAGAAACAAGACAGATTGGTAGAACAAATATCTATATATAAGAATCTCTCGATTAGCTCAGTGCATACTTTGAATATCACATATTTGTTAGGTGTTGAAAGTTGAAAAAACAACTTAAGGAAATAAATCTATTTGCAACGCAGAAGCACCAAAATCATACATATTTAGAATGGTACCCACCTACAGTTCCACTGTAAGTCCCAAGTCCCGACAGTCGGTAATTGTCACTCTCATCATTGATGCGGAAGAAATCGAACTTGCCGTAGTACGAATTATACTCTCTAGTCACTAAGTCGATTCGGATTCTATACCTCTTTTGTTTTGTCAAGTAATAAAGTTTATCGTTTCCGAGCCAAAATTCAGTGGAAAGATTGCCAAAACCAACTTTGTAGCTGTTCCAGTTGCGGTAGAAGCCAATACTACCATCTTGTCGACGCTGGAACACCTTTTTCATGAGTAAATAATGGAAAGGGAAACACAAATAACGTCAAACGAGCACTGTGAACAAACAGAAACTTGTCTTATCAAAATCAAGAGCTTTTCATTATAAATTTGATTTGAAATATTTTCCTGAAGTATGAAAAGCTCCTCCCAATGAACCTTAAAAAAGGAATATATATCAGTATGAGTCACTCGATGTTTGATTAGATAGATCTTTACCAACTATTTTTGATGTTTCTCGACCTGGTCGACAATATCACTTTGAACCCCCATTTAGGAGATATTACGGCTTCCTTACGTCGTCCTTTGAAAATTATGTTACGATACATACCAGTGAAAGATCAAACTTGACAATTGACATATATTAACTATATTATGAACGCGAGTGAGACTGCTACTTACGGTCCACCCTCCTCCATCAGTCATGTTACAGTAGACCTCAAATCCTGACCTTGTCCATCCGGTTGGTTTGATTCTGTATATACCGCTGTTTCTGGCACTATCATCATCATAAATTTCCTGACAATCTTTAGGTGGTCTCGTGCATGTTACACCGTCCCCTCTGTAGCCATGAGCACAATAGCATTGTCTTATGTCATTTCGTACGCCACACTCCGCTGTAGGACTGCATGCGTAACCTTCATCCCAGATGATCAGTCCGTTAGTACAAACACCCTTTCTTGTACATCCAGAATTTACGAAAAATTCACCTTCCTATAAGAAAATCGCATTTTATATTCTCACTCTTGTTTAATATCGTTATATGCTGCCTTCTCCTTACAACATCATTATTGAACCCAACCACATTGCAAGATATATGAAATCGTAATTTTCTTTAGTCTAGATATGAAATTGGAAACCTTCGTTACCGTATGACTGCAACTCGTCAGTAACGGTTTTATGAAGTTTAAATTATTGCACCTGATCGACCAACCGAGATAGAAGAAAGTAGTAATGTACGGTTTCTACATAAAAGTAAAGGGTCGACTTGCTTTTCTGAAATAGACGACTCTTATACTTACTGGTACGATCGTCTGTCCTTCTGATACGTAACATCCACATTGTTCACGAGGTACACAGTCAGATCCCTTCATGAAGAATCCATCGGGACAAAAACATACTTCACCATCAGCACAGACCTCATCCTGACAGATTCCTGGAGCTTTACAAGTTCGTTGACACGCGGTACTGCAGTTATCAATGTCCATATTGCTCGGACAGAATGGTATAGCATCTGCAAGATAATTTTTTTGGAATTATTATTACATTACTGTTACTGGGAATGTATGTAATCTAATGAAGTGAATAAAGTGTATGATAAGTAAAGTTCAGATGTATTATTTTATCGAAACAATGGTTGACCATAGATGGATGTACCAAATGGGCCCAGAGAGGTTTGTCAGTGATATTCCCCAGATGACCCTGCATATCTGTCATCTTATGAAATGTATTGACGACATCACAAAACAAATAATCTTCACATATATATAAGCATTTTTAGACATGTGGGTATGATATTGCTTTGTTATCTAATTTATTCTTGAAACTCACCAGTATTCTCTCCAGAATAATTACTGAGGTTGCCCAGCTTGAAGTGACTGAAGGCGTCACTTATACGGAAATGATCGTAAGAAACCCGGATTAAGTAACCGCTTGATGTGGTTATCTCCATCACCAGTTGGTATTTCTTCTGGTTGGTCAAGAAAGACAACTTGTCGTTTCCGAGCCAGAATTCATGAGAGAGAAACCCGAAGCCAGACTTGTAGCTGTCCCAGTCGCGCTGGAAATCGATGGACCCGTCGGTGCGCCTTTGTATTACCTATGGACAGAGTCGTTACCGAAATGGTTTGTTAGTCACTGATCTTTCATTCGGTCCTTTTAATTTTGGCATTCAGCACAGCCGTCTTGATCTTTACTCAATAAAAACAGAACGTATTTTTTCTTACCACCATCTTGTAACTTACAAATATATAACATGTTCACCGAAATAACTAAAATCGTTACTACCCTTCCAGCTGCTGTAAACATTTTTTTTCAGTCTGAAAATTTTTGATATAAGAGCAAGAAACCAAAGACATACCGTCCATCCACCGGAACTGTCGGTGTTATCACAGTAAACCTCAAATGGATCCGCATAACCATCTGGTTTGATCATGAAGACACCGGAAGAGTTATGTGATGAACATTGCCCCTGAACTTCTCTGCAATCTCTCGGATAAGCCGATTGTTGATAGAAGAAAAATGATGATGAACCTATTATGTGATGGAAAAAAATACTTGACTGCATTAATTGTTAACTTTGCATATTTCAATGGTTTACGTATATAACATACAACACGTTCTTAATATCTACTATTCGAAAGACCTTACACCCGTAGTATAGCAAAGAATGTCTGACTTTAACACAGAAAATGCAGTTCACTATGTACTTTACACTTCAACATACATATCTGACATGAGTTATGGCGACTATTTTGAATTTTAATCCCCGAAAACACCTTAAATCACCTTCCATTCTCGTCTACTAATACTTCAGACAAAGCCCCGCAAACCACGCCCCAGTTCCTGTGTATATACTCCCGGTACTGTTTACATGATAAATATAATGTTACAAAGGTTTAAATTTTATTTAAATTACATGTTTGGAATCAAGAGGGGTAAGCACCACTCACCTAATGACTTTCCATTAGTAGATCCATCACTTGTCTGTTGGGCACTCTAACCGAAGAAAAATTCATATATGTAAATGAATAACAGGAAAGTTACTTTGTTGTTGTTTTTTAACAATGGAATAGAGCAAAAAAGTTAATGGATAAAACATGATTCGAATCAGTGACCTCTGGATATCAAGCTCTGAAAAAGATTTCAAACTTGTTTGAAATCAGGTTTTCATTATATTACCGAGTCAATGTGAACTATGTGTCACATTTAAGTTAAGAAGTATTACTGGGAATACTTACTGGGCTTACTTGTAAAGATCAATTACAAAACAATAGTGATTGCCGGTGGGATAGATTTGGGGGTTGCGAAAATGTCGGTTACTAAATGGGTGCATAAATCGTGTCATTGAAATTGGTTCAAGTTATTTCAGATCAGGAAGAAAATGTATTCCAATTGAACGGAGAGGACGGAGAGGGGGGCGGATGATGCACACAAATCACTCGCCTCGCTTTTATCTTTTCTCAAGTTGACCATTTCAAAGATATTTTCGCTAACAAGCTCACACATTTCTCTCTAAAACAACGGGAGGGGTAGGGGAAACATGTATCGCCAAGTTATGGAGTGTTTGAATCTATTTAGAAGTGTTAATTCATATATTGGTAATGTACCGTTATAAGAACATGGTATAGGTTAACACTAACAGAATTCAGATACATAGCTTAACTCCACTACAAATAATCAATACTCATAACTCCTTTGAGGGCTCATTAGACAACGCTCGAATGGTAATGATTCAAAAAGCAAATTACAGGTGTAGACTAGAAGATCAAAATGATTCTACT
>KN887845.1:12010-24366 GCA_000934455.1 Apostichopus parvimensis | reverse complement strand
ACGTCTAAACAATGTAACATAATGTTACAGGAAATTACCTAGTTCCTATAGTCAACCACTTTCGTTGCACATTTTCTTAATTCTTCAGGTTGAAGTAAAGGTGGCAATGCATGAAATACAAGTAAAAATATCAAACGTTTATGACAAAGAGTATTCGGGTCCATATGTTGGCTATTACCTGTGCCAACTGAAATTCCAGTACTGGTAGCTTTTTCAATGCTCATTAGAGAATAAGCCCATTGACTTGCAGTAATGCAAGTAATGCGGTTGCATTCAGAACTCAGTGATATCAAGGTATGATCAATGATGTGCACAACAGCAGTTCGACTGTATACTTAGAAAAGTTGAAAACACCCGGTCAAATTTGAACTAAAATAACTGACAGATGGTAATGCTGAAAATACGATATAAAGGAATCTCAAAATGAACATTTTACTCCACTTATTCTATGGAATTTTAGAGGAAACCCTAATAGTACAGTAGTTTTCTTTTGTAATTTGAACTATGTAATGTTGAACTAGTACCTGTTGTTTTTTACTGAGGTGGGTGGGGTGGGGATGGATTGGGAGATGTACCATATGTATGATACAGTTCTGGCATACTATTGGACATCCACGTGACAGTTGAATTGTGTTCCCCTAGCCAACAATATATGATGACTTTTAAATGAATTTAGTCCACCATCAGTGTGTCAACTGAGCTTTAACCAACGCACCAACGAGAGGAAATGACATTCACATGTGAATGGTGTCACTATTGTTGTGGAGGAAAATACCGTCCCACTTTCATGTTTTAATCACGCATGCATATTTAAGCTCCAAGTAATTTGATTAATTAGCGGTTAGCATTATCCATATTCATATTCCGGAAGTCATGTGACCGCTTGGCGCGAGATAGCCCAAGGGTAATCTAACATGATTCAGCCTCTGAAGAAGATCCTGCTATGACCGAAACGTCAGGGCCACTTACTTTTACACATTCTCTTAAACAGGCTCTTTAGTGCATAAGCAGTTTGCTAATAGTTTTGTTTTATTTTGATTTTAAGAGAGAAGAACGGGTGGTTCTGAACTTACCTTGAGTTGACAACATCAATTACTTTGTGAGATACATTTTGAAGGAAACCTTTAATCATTTAAACATTAATCTCGTGTAATCTTTCCAGCATCCTTAGTATTTATATCTATATTTTTACTTATAAATCCATGAAAGGACGGACCCACTAACTAGTTACTGGTCAGGCCAGCCCTGTCCGCGAAAGCACAACATGGCGCCCAACCTTAAAATACTGTTACCGTACCGTGCTTCTCATGAACAACAAACACATGTTGACATTTCAAGTTTTTGCAACCATTGGTTTGAAGTAGCCGTTTCAAATTTGTTTCTGCGATGTGTTACATTACAAATTACTCGTTTCATTATGGATTATATATACCTTTCTACATTGGACTGGGAGGTTCCCGCCTGATCCATGATTATGATATATATTCCGTCCAATGACTGTTCATTGGAAGAATTTTAGGATTATTTAGAATCACATGGCCTTCAAAACCCTACAACTGTAGATGATATTAATAATTTTGTATCCTTATTTAGGTGAATGTTACATGGGCAAGCAAGACTGTGGATTGAGGGTAAAACGTTTCCAAACCTGGACGTCCTTAAGACACAATTACTTGCACGATTCAGTGCAAACGGATACATTTGAGGACAATCGGTGGGGCCGCCTCCAAAATAGGCCATTCGATTTCCATAAATCAGAAGCTAAACATCACTAAACAAAATATTTGTTAGTTACATCTCGATGGAAAGAATTATACTAGAGGTCATCTTCCTGGTGGTAAAAATGTGTTAATATTGTTTCATAATGGTGCAACAAAATCAATCATATCTGCATAATTTGAACAAAACTCACAAAACTCTCATAACTTATCTTCTATTTCTCCTAAGCAAATTGTACTATATCTGTTAAGGTTGGTAATGGTGATTATCTGTATGCATCTCACATTACACAGTTTAAGATTTCAATTGAGGGTCATCTCTTTAATTTGAGTGCTTTGGTTTCAGATAATTTAGATGGTTTGAATTTGATGTTGGGCAATCGCAATCTGAGAGAAATAGGTGGAACTTTGAATTTTAGGGACAAATACCAAAGAGGGTCTATTTTAGACCAGTTTGTGATGTCATGATACAACCATGTCCAGCAAATCGCATTCTTTTACAGGATCGAGTGAAGTTGTCTTAGGAGCAAATCATTTTCTGACTGAGAAGTGTCTTTCTCAAATTTTGGTCAATTTATAATAGGGTTCAACTCATGTTCATTGTACAAAACAAAGTGTACGTAGGTCTTTTTGTCAGTATGAACATGTATTATCTAAACTTATGTGTTATGGAAGTGCACATCAAAATGTGGCTTCAGACTTGTTGAGAGATCATAAATCATATGATTCATTTCATGTAGATTGTGATACCTCGTCCAAGCAATGATTGAA
Source organism: Apostichopus parvimensis (assembly GCA_000934455.1). Lineage (NCBI taxonomy): Eukaryota > Metazoa > Echinodermata > Holothuroidea > Aspidochirotida > Stichopodidae > Apostichopus > Apostichopus parvimensis. Next base: position 21,877 of record KN887845.1, on the reverse strand, counting down.
ACAGTACAATCAAAACATTATTCACATTTAGATCGATATCCTCAATTAATCAGCATTACTGAACAGTAAGTGTTTCAAAAGATTTTGATCTATCTGAAAGTATTGACTCTAAGGAGAAAATGATTTTTTCCCCCAGTGTTGCTAGAGAACAGAATTGCAGTTTCCTTGTATGGTGAACTTTCAACATGCCATGGCTATCAAATTGATTTTTCAGTTCAGAAAATGATGAACCATTTTTCATAAGAGCATATTGTACCACTAAATCAGATAAGGATATTATTGATAAACTAGTTACTATTTTCCCATTTGTGGTACTTCTAGATTTGCTAAAGGATCATATATCACCCAGAAAGTTGATGGTAAAGGAAATTTACAAGGGTACTATTACAAAATTCTTCCTTCTGCATGTCAAAGGTACAGTGTATCAGAATTAGATTTGTTTGGTTTTTTTGTCAATATGCCTGCATTCAAAGATCTTTTGAAAGATTCCACTTTTGATCATTTATTGACCATTCTGCTATAGTTCGAAGTTTCGAATCAAACGAAGAACCACCTACCCCACGTTTGCAAAATTCCTTCTGAGGCTGTCAGTTATTCTTTCCAAATAAGTTACAAGAAAGACACAGAGATATTTGAGCTGATCTCTTATCAAGATCACCCGTGAGAATAATTCACAGTCCAAGTAATTCCAGTTGCTTTTTCAGCAGATGATGTTTTGGGAATTCTGAATTTGCCAATACAATTGTTACTCGCTCTGATGCTAAGAAAATGGAGCATTGAAATTTCCCGATATGTTTTCAAACAAACAAACAAGCCTCAACATCTTCCATAAACGGCCATCATTACCAAATGTCCCCTCACAAGACAAGACACTCCACTACATACGGAAGCGCAGCAGATTTTTAAACATTTCAAAGAGATCTCAAAGCTCCCTACATGACATATAACATTTTTCACAAGTTGGTAATACACACCATACACTCGTGTCTCTATCCATGGTTAAACTTCGACAACCTACCTTTAATAAACCAGAACCTAGTAACTCTTACAACAGCTCCTTGTATTAGTCACAGTGCGGTTTCTCCTGAGCTGTACACTTTTTCTAAGCCACCTATGTCTAAGATTGGGAATCTTGTTATACGACATGGTTGAATTAGATAAACTCATGAATGATATTAAGAAGATTATACGTGACTTTAACTTACCAGTTGATGTAAATGAAGACAGTAAGGAAAAAAAATCTTCTCCTTTCTTTAAACGAGGATATGATTTCTTGTCACATGACCGCTTGCTAAATGATAGAAAGTCAGCAAAAGCAATTCAGTTGCAGTCGGAGCAGTACAATCTCTGTGATGGAGTTTTATTTCGCTTGTTTTCCTTTGATAAGAAAAGTAACGTTAAGTTACAGTTACAGTTAGCAGTCCCAGCATATATGTCAGGTACCTTTCATATCACAATTTAATGCTAATTTAGTAGTCACCATGGTACAGTGAGAACTTTCTTCACTATTAGTCATCATTTTGATATGCCTCATATGTTTGAGAGAATCAATAATTTTGTCAAATCATGTTTAGGTGGTCAGAAGTTTCGTAATAAATCAGACATGTTAATGATGTATCACCCACGTGTACCACATAAATATCAAACGTTTTCCAAAATAGGTCTAGACTTCAAAATCACGCCGACATCAGTTAGTGGATATGAGTACACCATGGTAGCATGTGGTAAAATTACTAGATTTGTGATCGTTTTTGGTGGCCGTCAGTTGACAAATGTCCTGCCACCGAACGACTGGTGACAAATATTTTTGAACAAACTAACATCCAGAAAGTTGGTAATGCACTGAGAGTCTTGAAAGAGTTATACTTATAAATCTAAGATTAAATAATTCATTGTTTAGTTTTGTTCAAACTTATAGATGCATCTTATAATTTTTGAGGTATTCATTTTACTATGAATATGAATGAATTACTTCTCGCATCATGTTTTATTTTATGTAAGATTTGTATGTCCTTCTTGTACATTACGATTTGGTTTGCTACCGAGATAGTATTATACTTTGTAAATGAGTGAAGGGTATCAAGTTTGACTCTGTAATCTTCACATCAGGTTTTATCCACGAAGAGCTAATTAAGACAGATATGAATAATGTTTTGCTAAAGCATTTGAACTTTTGACACTGGTCGTGAGCGCACCTGTGTATGTATTATTTTCTCAAAAAAAGAGGTGACATTCCTTTTGAGAGGTAAAATGACATTATTGGAGATAGATTGTCATCAGTTTTGAGATACAAAGAGAGTGTTTTGCGGGACTTTTGAAAAAGAAAAATAGTGATTAAAGTCCTTATCTTAGAAGCGTTTTCCTATATCCCTTATGCTAAGCACTTCGTTAAAGCACCCTTTGTCTGTCCGTCAAACTATGTTATTGGAACATCTTTGTTAACTAGTTCCATTTTAATGTACACACTACCTCCTCATATTGAGAAATTGTCACATACTGGGAGTACCATACATTCGTTCGTAATGTTAGATTAATACGTATAAAGTTGTATCGTGTATATTGACTTCCACGTTATTCTTCCCTCGCATCCTACTCACCGTTCCAATAACTTCCTTATGCCATTAACAAGCAGTTAATGCTTCGTCGAGTGACCAGGATGTAATTTGTTTCCCCGTTTCCTTTAATACAATACACAACTCCGCATATTCAAAGTCGGGAATTCTTAATTCCTCCCAAATGCCACAGTACAGACAGATAGATCGCGAAGTATTTACTGAGTCATCATACGTTGTTTTCACTTCCTTTTACTCCTATATTGCTATATTTGTATGATAATTATTATTAATATTTTTAAGTTTTTTTCTCTGCTTTTACTATTTAAAAATATAAAGTTTTTTTTACTCCTTTTTCCTCCTCTATTGCATTTCATTTCATTTTAATTTTTTCTCTTATTTCTTTGTTTTGTATTTAACAGTGTAAGGTTTATAATCATATCACGTCCATAGAGCAAATAATTTTTGTTTTGATTGCCTTAACTAAAGGAGAACTGTTTTCATAGGCATTTACTACTTTTAAATTCAACAGTAAAATCATGACTTCTTATTTATCAAAATAACTGAAATTAATGCAAGTGTAATTAAATAATAATCACCTCGTAATTGACAATATTTTAAACAAACGTGGCTAACAATTTCCTTCTGTACTTTTTATTCCTTTGTGTATTTTTTTGTGACGTTTAGAATTGACGCAGTGTACGTCTTTGTTAAATGTAACAAGTAAATGTGTATTGATATGAATCAAAATGTATTTCCTTGTTTAATTCATGCAGTCAAAGTATATACTTAGGCTTCTCATTTTGCCTCTTTCTTCAATAATGAAACAAAACACGTGATTGCCAGTTTACCATTTCCCGAATCGTAATACGAAATAGGATTGTATGCATGTTGTATGTACAATTCGAAGGTCGATAAACACAAATTTCATTAGCCGTGTATCTAATCAGGGGACCGATTAGTCAAGCATTCTTAACATGGAAGAGGTTCTGTACAAAAAGTCTTGGAAGTGGGAGATTCTGTTGATCTCCATAGTCTTGAAAACTTAGATATATTTTTCCAATATTGTAAATATAGCTGTCTTAGCTGTCATGAACTTGAAGAATTCTTATATCTCTGCTCATCTAAAAGTGGTTATGTCTGTGGTCCCAGAAAATAAGTTTATTGTGATGGGTCTACTGTAATTTGAAATCTCTGGTCAGACATATGTTGACATGTGTCATTGATATTGTTAATGTAGGTGTGTGCTATTGGTCTTGCAAATGTAGGTGTATTTGTGTGGTCTTGCTAATGTAGGTGTGTTTGTGTGGTCTTGTCTAATGTAGGTGTGTTTGTGTGGTCTTGTTAATGCAGGTGTGTTTGTGTGGTCTTGTTAATGTAGGTGTGTTTGTGCGGTCTTGTTAATGTAGGTGTGTTTGTGTGGTCTTGTTAATGTCGGTGTGTTTGTGCGGTCTTGTTAATGTAGGGGTGTTTGTGTGGTCTTGTATATATACATATGTCTCCAGTGGTCCCGTAAATGTAGATAAGTTTTTTACTGGTCCCACTCCTGTGAACCACTCGGGAGGAAAATGCCGGTCCCCATATTGCATACCGGGAGCGTATGTGTGTGTGTGTATGTATGTGTGTATTTTAGATCCTTCTGCAAGCAGGAACTCGCGAAGAAGCCTCATTGGCATATCAAAGCCGCAAGCTGACCGAAGTCAGTCTCTTAGAGTCATATTAAAGCAGCATTTTGCGTCCATTTCTATGATTTTTCTCAACCTCACTGACTCCACTATGCGATAACGACATACATAACTAGCTTATCTATTTAAATCTTACTTCAAATGGTGGCATGAAATTCGAAAAATTTGCAACTTTCAACTTTGTTTTTCTCCAAGATATTTTCCGTTGGGATCCCAATACACCTCGCCCATAATATGAATATTTAAACACTACGAGCGTCATTGACCAAAACGTATTACGACACCATGCTTGATTTGTGTACAGTCTATATAGCTGTTGTACCAGGGAGTAACAACTTCCTGGTTGTACCAACGCAAAGTCTTGAATCTATTTTTAGCAACGGCTCATAACTAAACCTGCATCTCTGATTGTATGCGATTAATTTTAAATGTGGAATTTGTCGTGGACACTTTTCTCATTATCTGCTAATATCTTAGTTTGCTGTTTTCTGATTGATATATGTAAAACACTCGATGGACATGTCAAAAAAGTAGAAAACGGCGACCAAACGCAAAATGCTGCTTTAACCCCATGATTATGAATTATCAATTGTGAACAACTCTGTAACTGGACGACATACAATAGGATTGGATGGATTCATTCAAAGCAGTATATGCAGATATGATTTGCTTTTTAAATTCAATTTTCGGATAGCATGCACCTTTTTGCACTAAACACCCACAATCATGCAGTCCGTAAGCTTAAAGGTACAGTGCACGCAAGCTTTTTATTTTGCATTGGTAAATTTGAAAAACAAACGTATTCTGAGTATCACTATGAAGGACCACGCAACGCTCATATAGCGTTTTCAAGATATTGGTAGTTGAAGTTGTCCATTTTATGCGTGTGTATGGTTTTTGTAGTTTTATAACTTTAACAAAGGGAATGTAAAGGTAACAATATTTCAAAGTGTGTATACAAAACTTATAACGTGTTATCTAGTAGACGATTTGTAAATTGCAATTGAATTCACGCAAAACATAAATGCCCATCTGGTCTATCCTATTAATATGAATAATAACTTTTCGTGGCCTAGAATTGAGAAAATATCTTTTATATGTGATATTAGCCAAGAAAGAAAATTGAGTGTGCGACAAACTTCTAAATCAAAAGTATTAACCAAATGCTTGCTACATTGACCCTCCTGTATTGTTCAACTTGAATCTTACTTTGCACAAAGCTCCATAGGTTGATCAGGAACGGGTTGGTATACAGGCTTACCGGTATACATGCATACGTGCACGAAACCGGTGCGTCGCTTCGGCGCCGATCTCCTCCTCTTGTCTTGAACAGTTCTAATTTTTCCGAGTCGTCAAAAGTGACAATCGTTAGACAGGGTCGGATCGTTGTGCAGGGATCCCCCAGGCGCCACTGGTTGGATCTCTGCGCCGGTAGCAATGTATGCATAACCCATTTTTCTCCTGGGCTTAGTTAACTTCAAATCGCTGTTTTGTTAAAAACGATCATTTCTATTGTACAAAGACTAATGAATGAAGATGAAGAGATTTGGAATTGTGCCCAACAAAATGCATTCACGAGTTCAAAACCGACCAGCACCGCTTTAAATATAATAAGCAACATCCCTGGATGACGATTAGCCAATGCTAAGCTACGGAAGCGAGCAAGTGCCATCCCAAACCAAAAGCGAAAAATACTTGATTAGTTATACGGAGAATGTTTGAATATTTGTCTCTCGTCACAAATCAATGGAATCAAGGGCGTAGGAACCGGGGGTGCTGGGGGCGCCAGTCCCCCCCCCCCTCCCCAGTGAAAAAATATGGGGGCGGAAGTATCATTCCGCCCCCCGCTCCGCAAGTCAGAAAACCCCTTTTTTATTTCCATTTTCTCATTTTGGAGCACCAAATTGCAGACCAGGTGAAAATGCAAAATTATTTACAAATTGTATCTGTGTCCACCTGGAAATGCAAAAAATTCCAAATTTTAGACCCCTACCCCAGGCCGACCATCAGTCTTCAGCCCCCCCCCCACTGAAAAGTACCTTCCTACGCCACTGAATGGAATGCTCGACATTTTCTTCTATATTTTGTCTTCTTTTCAATTTTACAACTTGATGCTCTAGGCCATCGATAAGAGCATGGTATTTTAAAATACTTTATGATTCGACTCTCTTTTTAACTTTTGTCCCGAAAGTTTCAAATCTCAGTTTCGTAGCTCTTCCATATACTCTGAGATCTGTGAACGGATGAATAGCAACACAATGATCAATCTTTTTGTAGCTACCATATAAATTAGCACATCTTTAAATTTTCAAATGTTTCTATAACCTCACTCTATAATTGCAATGGAACTGACACTAATGAAACGATAAAATATTTAGGATAAATATTTTGTTAAAATCAATTATAAATCACTGATAAGCAGTGGTGAACTGAGGATGTCAAGATGGTTGCGGCAAATACTAAATTTCGCACAACTAGTATAAGTAGAGGCATGAACCTGTTTTGAAGGACCTGTGGCGGATATATAAAGAGTTTATTATGGAACATGTGTGACCCTAGGCTCGTTGACGGCTACTCCCATGTCCTCCCGTGTCCTGTGGTCCTTCAGCCAGAGAAAAACAAACAGTTCAGACGTCAAATGGTGTATTCTGAGGCATAGTTAGACTGAAGATGGTGTCTTTAAATAGATTTAAATGCAATCATCTGCTTATAAATACATGAAGTTTTAATGTTAGGTGAAAAGTGGATGTTGCACACCTGGATGTAAGGTCATTCTTTCCGAATGTAAAAAAAAATTATCAATTTTTTGCCCACTGACGATGGAGGTGATGGACACTCTCTGTGAGTCTACCCCTATACCCCCCCCCCTACCTTCGCCCACCAGTGTTCACGAGTGGCTAGTTGCTGCTGTTCATTTAGAAAAAGAAGCTACATGGGTGTGTGTTCTAATTCGGTCTAGTAACAATGTAGTTGAAGTCAAATCACTGTACCGATCCAACGATAAATTGGGCTTTAATGCGTATCTGAAACTACGGTAACTTGAAAGTGCCACTAACAAGTTTAAGCTTTTGTAATTTACCAGTGGTAAAGTCCACTTACTCCGCCTACACCCTGTTTACGATACTGACACAATTATTCCTTTCAGAATTCATTTCAGAAAAGTAGCAATAATTAGCTTTATATCAACATAAATTTATGATAAATTACTAAAAATTTAATTTCTCGCGAAGAAGGATCAGGAGTTTCAAGAAAAATATATTTCCGATTTTTTTTCTTGAAGGTTTAAGCAATATTCTTCTTAATTCTTCTAAAAACGCCTACTTGATGAAGCTTTAAAAGTAATTTATATTTAACTGAGGAACATGTTACTAATTCTGGCCATTACCTCTTTGAGATTCCACGCTTGAAGACATTTCGACCATTATTGCTGTATTCGGAGTAAGTCGTAATCTGCAATTTGAAGGTGGAGAAAGTTTTTATGATACTCTTGTTCCTCAATGTATTCATAATCTCGGCATTTTGCTGTCTTATGTCAGGAAGTGGTGGTAAGTGCTCAAAACATATTCCATTTATTTCAAATATTTACGCTTGCAATTATCACTCTTAAATTCAATATCTTTAAATCATACTTTCTTCTTGGAAACACGAACAGGGCCCTTCATTTATATATATTTAAAGTTTACGTGTTATTGCCATTGACTAAAACAATTCTTGGACAGATAAATCTAGGAAAGGAAAAGAAAATTTCTGGGAAATAAACCTCAAGACCACGGCACCATTCGGTTTAAACGTCAGAACCGGATTAAAATAATCCGACACGGATTAAAATAATCCGATTTTCCAAAACTTCTGCTAAGTCCAGCAGAAATCAGTAAATCGCTTTGACTTCACAACCATGCCGACACTCTTCTCTATAAAATAGTTTCAATTCCTGCTACTCCTTGTCACTTTCGGTGATCTCTGAAGAAAAGCTAATTTTGCCCGAAAGCTCTGCAAAGACAAAAAAAATGGCTGTTTTACCTACAACCACTTACCTGATTTAATTATTGTATCTCACTCGAGATCCAGCCTTTCTCTAAATGCAGAATAGTTCTTTAACAGTTTTACCGTTATTCCTATATATTTCTTATCAATAAATGCAATCAGACCCACCTACCTGAAGCCATTCATTACAGCAATTTAGTGACTGGGTACCGGGTTCTTATACGATAGATAGGGAACAAGTTTGAAAGTAGCGACAAATGGATTGCCGAACTGGTTTATTTCAGCCCAGAGTGTATACATTTTGCCTTAATTCAAACTGCAAATTTCTGCACATCAAGAGTACTCGGAAGTGTTTGAGCCCACTGTGTCCAAATATATAAATTCTAATAGAAAACAGCTATTATGTCAAATGATTGTTTTCTTAACATATTAGTGTAAACCATAGAAGGAAAACACACCGTTATAATAACGAATATTTCCAAAAATGTAACTTTTATTTGTAATTTTCTAGCAACCATAATTGCTTCATATGAGCTGCTGTTGTAAAAAGTTGCAGATGTTAAAACTGTTTTCCGAAAAACGCACAAGGGAGTCGAGGACTAGGGCGCGCTCGTGGACAATGATGTCACTCTACATTTTGCCCGGGCTCCAGAACTGTAATATATGATACAGATATCGAAGGTGAAAGACAGATGAATATATGATATCGTTTAGACTGTGCCCTGCAGCTAATTATATGGACTTAGCTTTAGTATTCTGTTATTTTTGTTTTATTTCTCACCATCTTGAATGAGCTGCATTCCGTGAAAGCTCCAACAGAAATACATATATCCCTGGACAAGTTTGATGTCATCAGAGGCTGTATACTGGTGGAAAGGCAAAAGTTTCATAGGGCATTGACACACATGACTATGATTTGAGGAGAAAATCACAATCGAGCTTACCTCAAGAATCCCCAGCGAAAGGGATTCACTGTGCATTCTATACTTCAATTTCCATTATCAAATCAAATTACACTTTCTAAATGTTTCAACTAAAACACTTTGAAATATCGAAAGGGTACTTTATTGGACAAGGGTACTTCCTATTAACAGAAACTTGTAAAAAATGGACGCTTTTGAGATTTCAAAAGCAAAACTAGAAGGCAAATGCTCGTACGGTCTGGATTTCCTCTTCTGAAATTGTCTTCTTTTATTTTGCTCCAAAAAAAGGAAAGGAGCAAAGTGGGAAATATAAGCACACTTCCCACACGGCAATTTTTACTAGATTCTTACGTTTTCCTATATACACCTATGTGTTAGGATTAATGTCGGTATCTAATCCACTTAACCAGAAATCCTGGATGCATCGCTGTTATCTATGATGGTGGTAAATGAAGAAATATATCGTGTGCTGTGTCAGGTCAAGAAAAGGATATCGTGGTCCAGTTGTATTTATAATCCTTTTGGACGTGAGATATTTCTTATTAGTCAAACTAATACATGGGTATATACTGTATAGACATTATCTGAAAAATGGGCACCGACGGCGTTCCATAGACAAACTCTGTCAATTTTTATGCACAGTTTATAATATTATCTTTTTTCCCGTTTATTTTGTTTCTGATAATGGGATATACAGGTGACGCATTAAAGTGTTTCAAGTAC
>KN887843.1:10969-26269 GCA_000934455.1 Apostichopus parvimensis | reverse complement strand
TAAATCTAACAGAACTTTTGGCATTTTCTTAATCATTTTCAGTGTTCACCTACGAGGATAATATGTTACCGCCTTTACTCAACCTTTACAGAAACGGAACACACAGGAGCAGTTAAAATGTCAACATGTTTTACCCACAACCATGGAATACTAAACATTGCCAAAACCTTTTTAAAAGTACACACCTAGAGGTTCTGACTCTCCTAATTTATTCCCAGACATAGAGACACATACAGACACACATAGGGTTGAGACACACATAGAGACACATCCAGCTAAACATTAAAATGTCTCTGTGATGTAAACTCCTTTGAGGGTGGCAGTAAAATGGTGACATACTCCACAACTTAAGGGTAAGATAAATTACCAAATAAGATTAATCTGCTACTTTATGTCAACTGAATTTGATATTGAAACCAGAAATGATGAAATGATTTATAGAAATTTGGAAACTTCAAAATTTGGAAACTTCCAAACTTTAATAATATAGTTACATTAATTTCCAACTATGGCAACTAACACTTTATCTCTGTCAGTTCGGTTAAAGGGGTATCCAGTTATGTGCAGATATTATAAGACTGAACCGTGATAACACCAAGTAACAACCCATTCCAAATACAGTTTTCAAGCTTATCGGTATTGCCCCGTGCCTGCCCACACCTCTCACAAACTGTTATAAACATATTCCAAAAAAGCCAGATAAATAAATGTCTCTCATTTAAACACTTTTCATCAAGGTTTTTTTTTCACTTATAGTTGGCACAATTAAGGTCTATAATTTTCTCTACCTCAATTAAAAAGAAAAAATTCCACAAATCTAGAAGAAAAGAACAACGTAATCAGACTTCTGTAAACTTCTTGTAAACTTGTCAATTTCTGTAGTAGTGAAACTGGTTTGCTGGTGTAAACTATGTCACTAATGGCCTCTCAGGGTATACAATTTGAGAACACCTAGCAACAAAAAATGAGCATCTCACCTCATTGGTTCATTTGATACACACAAAATGTTGCTTGTCATCCCACTTCTCACCCAGTGTATCCCACCTCATCCCACTTCTGTTTCATCCCTGGTATAGATACAGTATAAAGTCCTCTAGTATTTATTACGATGAGTTGAAGATAACTGGGTGAGTATATTATCACTGGTGCTCTAAGGAAGGTGGGCCTAAGTAACCTTATTATTACCTGCAAAATATTATTCATCACCCCACTTCTTTACTTCTCACCCGATGTAACCCACCTCGACCCATTTCTTTGCCATCCCTGGTTCAACTATGAAGTCTGTCAATATTTAGCACTATCAGCTATTAACAAGTACTAGGAAAATATTTTATCAATGGTACTATGAGTGTAGTCAGTATAACCTTATCATTATTCATTTACCTGCAAAAAATATTATTCATCATCCCCTTCTCACCCACTGTATCCCACCTCACCCCACTTCTGTTTTTATCCATGGGGGCATAGTAGCTGGCAAGTGGTTTCTAATATTTATCACAATCAGCAGAAGAGTACTGGGTGCAAACTTTGTCACTGGTGCTCTGAGTATAGCCTGTGACGTTATCCAGTTGAGACCCTAAACGTACAAGACGAAAGAAAAGAGAAGAAGAAGAAGAAGATATCAACGTCTGCTGCATTTCAATATTTGCTATCTCATCATCGACAATTATTTTGTGACTGGAAGCACCAAAAAAAATAACAGAAAACATGTACATATCACCACCGATGGGCAAAATTTGTCTATAAACTGAGTAACTGAGTTTGGTGACCTTTATCAAGAAATAATAATCTGAATTCACACAAAGTTAGGCAATGATACCATTTGTTAAAGATGACCAGATGTATACAACTTGTATTTGTTTCTGGTACTGCACGTTCACGTCTTATTTGCTTCTCAAACAGTTTACTCACAGGAATGTAACCAGGTATCCATACTTCAGGTTATATTACCTGGATGGTGCTACACTAGTACAGTACACAATGTTTTTAACCTCAGATGTAAACGACGATGGTATTATCTGGTACAGTATCTCAAGTCTATACTAACAAGGATAGATATATTATTTAGACATAACACCATGGCAGCATGAAGTGCTGTTCAATGAAGCAACCGACATCAACGATTCTGCGCGTAAAAGCTACGACACATATTTGCATCAATCTAGCAAATCTGCCCAATTTTCTTTTATACAATTTTTCTCTGCTATACGTTACTCGGCGTCATTCTCCCGAGAATTAAGCTATTCCACTTTACCTGTAATCAAGTTTTCGAGGTTGCAGTAATTAGTGCCGTAGTCCAGAATAGCATATATCACTTGAGATGATGAGTGGCCCTGATGTAAACAGAGAGAGAGAGAGAGAAATTTAAACCGCACCAATGAACATATCTGACTGTGAGTCATTCTGGCAAGATACAACCGTATACCATAAATTTGAATTTCATACATATAAGTATGTTCCTTTCTGCCTACTATAAAGGCCCTGTCCAGTAACTTGTGACTTTTCCATTTCCATGGATTTAAAGTGGCCTCTATGGTTACATAACTGCAGCTGAAGCAAGAAGCCAGGCTGAAAAGCTTCCCATCAACAAAAGCTATTATTCTTGCAGAACATAGATGCTTAGCAATAACACAAATTATACATTGGCAAATGTTACATGAGAGTTACATTTTCAAAGCTAGCACGGGTACTGTACGATATTTTATTCACCCACTACCCTGCAAGATAATGAAAAATTCAATGTAATGACATACTTTGTTTTTAAAGGAGCGTGAAAGTTTGTTGGTCTAACCATTAGAACCTACTAGGATATTCTTAAAGCAAACAGACTAAAGCAAAAGAGCACAGGAGACAAACCCAGAAATAAAGAGATGTGAACATAACAACATACAATTATAACCCAGCAGGAAGATTTTCACTTTTTTTTCATTTCTTCTTTTTTTTGGGGGGGGGGGTTGGTTGGGGGGAGGGATTTCAAGTTCAACAAGCAGTTTATCTACCGCTGCTTTTTCGACTTCTAACAAAATAAAAGGTTCCACAAAAGTAAGAACATTTTTATACAAATTAATAATGAACAGTCCTTTTGTGACACTAAGGCAACAAACAAACAGGGTGAACAAACCATTACCATTTTGTGATGATATCTCAGAAAGTCAGGGTACTTGATAATTCAAACACAGGCTGTCTTAAAGAACTTACCTCCACAGAGCATGCAACGCCTGTTGTCTCTGTGAACTTGAAGGTCAGATCATCGATGTACCCCTTGACGGGGGTAGTGTGGGTCGCAGTCAACTGCTCTTTGGTCACACCGGTCAGCTAGAAGGAGATAAAGCAATCTCAGTAAGCCAAACAAAATGAGATGGAAGGAAACAATATGTTGTATGATATAATGCAAATAACTCAGGAGCAGAAACATATGGTACACTGCAAGCGCCCGCCCGCCATGCAACCTTAGCCAAGAGAGTGCGCATTAGCCAATAAGGCTGCAGCCAAAGTACGAGAGGTTTCCCAGTTGATCCACCTGACCGAGGAGTCATATCTCTTTCTCAAACTCTGTTCGCACTTGACCGTACTTTAATACTTTAAGAAGGACAACATAATACATTATATAACAGGAAATCAAATGTGGGGTTAATTGTAGAGCTTTATTTGGTATTTGAACAGTGCATCCTCAGCACAGGATCCTGAATCATGTAACACTACGACCAGTGGCGGAGCGTCCATATAGTCAGGGGGGCGGATGCCCCCCCCTGACGGACTCAAATGGACTGCTGGCGCCCTTTTCAGCTTTTTACCACTTTTTACTTATTCACGATTATTGACTTTCTTATTGCTCTCCCATCTACCTATTGACATTTGTCACATTATCTGCAAATTAGCAAGGCCCAGAAAGGGTCATTTCCGGCGATCTAGGAAGTATCTTTGCTCCAAAAAAAAAAATTCTGTACGCTACGCGCCAACCTGTGGTGGTGCTCCGCTTAGATAGTGTCGAAAGCGCCCCTACATACCATTCTCGCCCCCCTGACTAAATACCCCTAGCTCTGCCACTGACTACGACAGTATAAATGTGCAAAAGACAATATTGCAAACCGAATTGATTGAGTTTGCTCCAGATCTTTGTAGAGGTCAATGGCAAATATAATTGATTGGTTGAAACATCATCAACACTTGAAAAACAGGTGTCTCTTAATAACGAGACAGCTTAAAATATGATACAACCCGATTTCAGTTATAGAAATACAAAGTTTGGTAATATATCTATACTACCATATAATATCACTTTACCTTATATAAGCATCGCTCTCCACCACTTTCACAGCCCTCTTTTCCGTTCCATTTCTTGATTTGTGCTTGCAGTTTGTCAGACACATTCTGGCAGCTGACACCAAATTTCCTAAATAGGATTAGAGACAAGTAGGATAAATTGTTCCCTCTGTTTCAGTGCCGACGTTTTGCAAAAGTAGCTTTGATGGATGTTATTTCGTAAAAAAACTGAAAATAATATAGGTTCTGTGTGCAAAAGTTACAACACATCTTTGCATTCACAGTTTGGACAGTTTGCTTACCAAAATGCTATATGGTCCAAAGTAAATGATTTCTTTAACAAGCCTTCCTTTTCTTTTAGCAAGATATTGCATTGCTGCAGTGATTAGTTAGACCATCAAGTAAATGTAAATACATGCATGAATACATTTTGGAACGGTTGATATTGAAATTGCATAGGTTGCACCGTAGTGTGATATGGGAGGAACTTGAGCATATAAACACAACTCACCAGAGTTGTGTGGGAAGGGGAAGTTACAGTAGTATAAAAATATGAAAATGTGCAAAATGTATGTATGAAGTGCTTGTAACAGATCAAGTCTCTTAGTTAGCTGGTTGGATTGTTTCATTCATTTATAAGGGATATTTAACAGCAACAAAGTTGTTAAAAACTTTGTCATTCCAATATTATTTTGAGAAGGCTACTTCACATCCCTTACTTATTTTACTTTAATTGAATAATGAAGTTAGAGAGTTTGTAACACAAATTACTGGAGTCAGATGTTTTTTCAAAGGACTATAGTTCTTGATGCTTTCAAGTACCCCTAATAAAAAAAGTGGAACAATTCAACCAGGGAGACATGAGACTATAGACGTACTTGATATACTGGTGACAATTTGTTGTCAGCCTAGGCTAAGCCTAGATGGAATCTACAGTATATAAACAATAATTTGACTTTTGAAAAATTGAGAGGCTCACTTTTGCAATACAAAAATTTCAAACTTAACTTCTTCATACTGACTAGCCTAGGCCAATACCCACAGACAATGATATTTCAGCATAAAGACTGGGCCCCCTTGGCCCTTAAGTTAGGTGCTGCAGGGACTAACCATTCCCTGAGCCTAAGCTGTACTATGAGTACATAAAAACTTGAACTTTGAAGGACAGATTACTTGCACAATAAGCAGAATTGTAAAGAAACCCATATTTAAAGACTTTTGTTTGAGGCAAACAGGATCCTCTTTGTACGTCGTAATACGTCGACGTAGTAAACATATAGTACTACGTCTGCGTTAAACTTGGCTAGCTTAAGTTAGGACTGACAAATCTTACCATTCAATTGTGCACTGAGCATGTAATGGGTAAGAGAAACATTCTCTTACAACCAAGAATGCTAATACCACTGGAAGAATAACGAATACGCCTTTGAAGAACATGATGAAGATTTTACGTCGTCTTGGATAACCCTGTCTGAATGACTGTGAAGTATGGCCGCTTTTGTTCATGCAAATTGTCGTGAAAGAAGTTGGAAAGAGTAGGTAATATTATCAACAACGCAGCACTTCAAATGACATAGAGCCTTACAAAACTTTTACATAATGTAATACCAAGGGCCTTATCTTGTTATGATTTATCACATGATACGATGCAACTCGACATGTTACACCTTAGGTGTTTGATGATAACGTATAAGTACATCGCGCTCAAAACGAAACACTGGTACGTGCTATAGACGGGCTAGCTGGTCCGTCGGCTCTGGCTCAAAACTAAGAGGCAACTCTTCACGGTTAAGAATATTAAGCGAATTAATATTCTTTTTAGAATTGTTAGTGTTTTACAAATTGTGTGGACCATTTACAGTCTGATTACTTGTCTCTATCCAACTATCTCGGGCCGAGATACATCTATCCAACGATTGGGTTGGCTTGTATGTGTCAATACCCTGAAACACTTAGGAGTTAGATGAAATTACGTAAACATCCGATATTCAAAACGTTATTATTTTCAAACGTTTAAATATGCTAGAATCAGTCAGAATGTTTGGAATTATTCGGCTAGATTTCTCTAAAACACATCCATTCCTTGATGAATGTACCATACAGGTTACGCCAATAATATATACGCAGCCTAGGCACAGGTGAAAACAACAATATCATCACGGAGCATGGACAGCAAACCTATTTTGGGTAATATCTTTGTCTAGTTGGATAAGATGTGATGTTAGCGTTATATGTGTAAAGTTAACCTCTACAAACATGCATCGTAAATCGAGCTTGCGACAGTAGTTAACGATCACCAGAGCCGTATATATACGGCTCTGACAATCACATGTCCTAAGGTAAAAAGTAAGGCCTAGGTTATACACACAGCATTGTTAAACTAGGCCCACAGTAACTGTATCAGGACATAGGCTATGTTGGTTTCATTTGTGACCATGAATGTGTAGTGTTTGATGAACAGAAAGGAATCCTGACAACTGAGTGAATGCGTTCGGTTTTGGAGAAACATGGGAAGACTTGTAGTTGTAATTAGAGTTAAAACTGTATTATAACGTTCTTCGGATATTACATACTACCATAACAACTGACTGTGAAGCTAACCAGCAGTGTAAATTTGCAAAGCTATGTAAGTCATCACTATGAAAGTATCTTTTGTTTATTTTAGCTTACTTAAAATGGCTAGACTGTTATTTGCTTGTGTCCAATGTAGAGAATGAAGAAAATATTCTCTTATATTATTCTTCTAGAACTTTCTTTGTTTTACTTAAATAGTTCTGTTTGAATTAAAACACATGATAGTTGTGTAAACACATTTAAGATCATCCAAGTGAATTCTGGACTCACTCTTTTGAAGTAGATTGTGTCATAATAGGACCCTCTACTTCTCGTAAAAATACAGCCATGGAAATAACCTAGAATTTCATCAAAATATATTAAAAGATGATGTGCATGTTGGTATCATATTGCAAGGCAAAATATTTACACATTAGTGAAATTTATACAGCAATGAGTGCACGTTGCCAGTTGAAAATCTAAAGTGCATCGTAAATTGAACCACCATGCTACTGGTGGGCTGGATATTATTCAACACACGTTCTGATTTCCTGAAATTTTGGAAAACATAACTAATTATCTGTTTTTGTTGGTGATTTTGAGATTTTATGCCCAAAAAGTGATCAAAATTCAGCATATGTAACTACTTACTGGTGGAACCCACCCACCTAATTATCAAAGCAATAAATAACTTTGTAATATACTGGGTAGATTTCTCATACAGCATTGTTACAAATGCAATCTTTTATCCAAGGATGCACAACCCTCAAATTGCTTGCGTCCTGCGGACGGACACTTTTTTGGGGTGGAGGGGGGGAACAAACCCCAAGTACACATGCTCTCAACTAGGCCCATGCAAAGCATAGCAAACACTTTTTTGCATATCTTTCTTTCTTTTAAAAAACCCCCAACTTCTCAAAAGAACCAAAATTTCTTCCAATCCTTTGTACAGATGATTGAATTTGTTTGAAAACAATTTAATCATAACAACCAGCCGGAAAGTACAGAGTTAACAACACTCCCATTACAGAGATTTTTATGTTGAAAATAGTCAATGATGCATTACCAAATTTCCTGAGATTTGATTATCTAATATTCCTTTACCATTGTCTGCAAACATTCTTGCATCTATAGTGATCAATGAACACAAAGTGTGTTGTTTAAATGCAACTAATGCAACGTTACTGTCCCCTGTGTAGAGATGGGGAAGTTTGTGCTTTAGGCTACTGTATCATATGTTTGCACGCAAATATCATCATGTTAGGCCTTGTTGACACATATTTCGACAAGATGCACCCATGGTACTAGGCAGTTGTAGTTGAATTATTTTATAAGAATATGAATCATATATTTGAATCATTGTCTTGATCACAAAATGTTATGAGTTGAGAAAATTTATGAATTCTGTGGGAGTCTAACATACATCTGATACTGAAAAGGATTTTCATCTCACAGTACAGTATGTTTGTTCTCTCCGCATTGAGAGCTGCTAGAGTAAAATGTACAATCACACCACAGAAATTTGTTTATCGCAGTCCCTATGACCACATGCTTCAGTTAAATTTTTTGTGAGTGTAAACTATATACTTCATACGTCGTCAAAAGTAGACATTAGCACTTGAATTTTTAATCTACATTGAATTTACATACTGTAATGGGGAAGGGGTTGGAACTGGCTGAGACTGGGCCAATTTCATATAGTCTTTCGGAAAAAAAGTAAAAATTTGTTCAACTTAAGAATAAAATTGCATTGGGTAACTGTTAATGGTAACTTACGACAGGGGCTTATAAACTTTGTGAGCAAGTAATGGCCTTTTAGGGGTGTGTTCTTGTGAGATCTATACGTAATATTTTCTAAATCCTTTAAAGGCCTCAACATAAATCAGTTAAAAGTGTGGTATTTTTATTCTTGCATTTTCTCCCTTGGCACTTGTTTTACTTTACATTGGTTGTTGACATTCACAGCATATTCATAATTCAAAGCCCATAACATTTTCATAGACACTATGTATAAAGGGAGTTGTATACCCTGTACAGAAGTGTGCACTGCATGATGCCTAGGCCAGCATATATGGTAACTAGTCTACGGCAAAAGTTTCCTGTTTCAGAATTTAACAGTAATTTTGTTGTTGTAAAGTATTTATACAGTAGCTTTATCATTTGATTTTTTTTGTACATTATAAACCTATCACTATAGGCTTCCATTGCGCACAAGCCAATGTTCTGTCAGGGTTTTTTATAACTAAGTATTGTACGTTCCTGTAGAGGTATTTTAAAGTGCATGTTTTCATGGAGTGGGGCAAGTTTTTCTGAGTGGATGCAAATATTTTAAGACGTTGTGTCCACTCTTAAAATCCTGGTATATCCTTGTAACTTCAAGCTGTAAAATGAATACGCAAATACGCAATAGCAAGTGACATAATAAATAATAGTAAAAAATGTCTGTTTTTAAGTTTTCTTTTCTTTTCTTTTCAACAGAAAATGGGGGAGGACCCCAAGCCAGTCCAAACATGGCACTGGTTAGTCAGAATTCTACCAACTCAAACTCCAGTAGTATGTCATCAGAAATTGAAGATAAACAGCTGGAGGGTGTCCAATTAGCTGGTGACTCCCTGGAAGATATGTTAAACCATATGGGAGACTACGCGCCCACGGTAAGTACAGAGTCTGTGATAATGACGCATGGTACTGCGCCTACACTGTAAGCAGGTAATGCCCTCACCATGTTGACTACTGCATCTCATATTATGAATTTACGATGCATTAAATTTTTAAGTTGTGATTTTATACGAAGTTTGAAAGAGAACAAATCACTTGTTTAGTCTGTTTGCATTGGGAAGGTGTTAACTGAACTGCACTAATTTTGATAAAGATTTCTTTTTATTTTCTCTGTGAAGATTCCAGAGGCAGTGACTGGTTATTATCTCAACAGAGCCGGCTTTGAAACGGCAGATCCGAGACTGTAAGTATCTTCTTCTGTGTCAACGGTATTGACCTCTGACAGCTCTCAAAGCTGAGATGGAGTTATAGAAAATTGTATTTTCATAAATGTGCTTTTAAGGTATAATGTTGAATTAGAATAGATTACACAGATATAATCAAGAAGTTTGCAAATTGATACTAAGACTTTTTTTGATGAAGTTGTTTGCAAAGGTGTTCCAGCTATTGAAGGATTTTGTTTGAAAAAGTAATTTATGGAGTCCTTGGAAACAACTAAATCAGGGGGGAACTGTAAATGCTCTTTTAAATGTTATTTCAACAACAAAAAAATTCCCCATCAGTGTTCTGCTGTTGTGACACTTTGAGAACTTTTATCTTCCCCTTATAGAGTAAGAGTTGTTTCCCTGGCAGCCCAGAAATTCATTTCAGACATCGCCAATGACGCTCTTCAACACTGCAGGATGAAGGGATCAGTCCAAACTGCCAGAAGACCAGGAAAGGTATGATCAAGGGATTAGCTGTAGGGTGAGGTATTAGCTATGGGATGAAGGATTAGTTACAGGGTGAGGGATTAGCTATGGGGTTTTTATTCATAGGAAGAAGTTCGCTAAGGAATTTAGCTTCAGTGCGTTTATAAGCATACTTATGAGCATGGTGAACCCCTGTTGGTTTCTTTCTTTCTTCTTTCCATCCCTTGTCTACCAATCCCCTTACATCTATCTCTTTGTGTTCATCATGCTAATTAACCTGTCTGTATTCTGTGTGTGTTTTTGTCCCTTCTGTTACTGTTATGTCAGTTAGCCTTTGAAGAAGATCCTTACTTTTACACATATAAGCATACTTGGTTATAAAAGTCATTTCACTCACTATATTGTAAACTGTCTCAGTACCATCCTGAGTATATCATGTTTGTAGGACTGTTTCTTGTCCCCCGTTAATTGATTGCCTTTTGCAGGTTTTTTACATTAGCCTTGCCTTCAGGCTTCTGCTCAAATGAGCATTACTAGGCCGTTCAATAAACTGTACAGTACATAGGACATATATATTTCTCTTTATTCAACTTTTCCGACAGTTTACAAAGTATTATAAACATAAACGATAACTGTATTACTTTCTTATCTGGTCCCTCTTAGCAAGACAAAAGGTACACATTAACCATGGATGACTTGAGTGCTGCGCTATCTGACCACGGCATCAACGTCAAGAAACCGGTGTATTTCACTTAGGGACTACCATCTCTGAAGAGACCTTGTGGAGTGCCAGTGACTTTACTCCATCTGAAGAACTCATGATATCAAGGCAAACTGTCAGTGTGCAAAATTGGACTCCCAGGAGTTGAGTTGTCTTGTTTTATTTGGCAGTAAGGGCATTTGGTTGATTGGTAAGGTGATAGAACTCAGTATCATTTCACCTTAAACTTGAGAGAGTGACAACGATTTAACTCGAGACAGGAACAATGACAGGTTTGAGAAAAATTGGACCTTTAAGAGACCAAGAAGAGAACAAACTGACAGAATGGCTTTGCCACCCTACAGTATGTATTAGGCCTTTGTAGATATTGAGAAAAGATGGTTATTGTGCCGCCATCAAAGTCAGCCAACAGAAATGTTTGTGTATTCCAAGGATTGTATACAGACATTGCCATGCATGCATGACAGCATTGACAAGTATCAAGTGTTGTAGAAAGACAGAAGGTCAAAGGTCATGAAATGTCATTTATTAAGGTAAGTATGACCAAAAGGGGCGTGTCGGATGAGATGTTATCGAACAGAGCTGTAAGAAACACACAATGCACAATACAAACTGTACATATATTGTAAGTTTGCTTTATAGACAGGGGATCAAAGCACCAAGAGTTTTTTTTCTCTTGTAATTTAAGCAGAGCAACACTCAGTCCGGGCAAAAAACAATATATACATTCTTGTTGAGTTAACAGTGTCAAAGAGTGGCAGTTGTGACCTACTGTAGATATTAAACTTTCAATCCTTTCATACATACATATCCATTGATTTTAATTTGTTGTTTACAGTTTTACAACAGATCAGCAAACATTGTAACTTATGAAAAAATCCTTGAAAAACATGTGATAATGTAAATGAAGAGTTTGTAATAAGGTGTAAATGAATTGTTTCAACTAACTCCCTTCAGTAAGTAATAAATACGAAATAATTATAAAGTAAAAATAAGTAAAATTACCTCCCTGCTGACCGGGAAAACATACGTGAATTTGATGGTTGCAATGCCCAGGGTTATTTATGCTGAACAAGAAGACTATTGTGGCCAATCCTAAAGCTGTTATAATTGGTCAGCCAGTTGGAACAATTTTAGAATGCTAATACCACTCCATACTGTCCTCCAATATCATGCTTCAAAGCACTCGTACTGACAGTATGAACAGTTTCTAACCTTTATCTGTTTCTAATGCTAATACCACTCTGTACTGTCCCCACATAGCATGCTTCAAAGCACTCGTACTGACAGTATGAACAGTTCCTCACGTTTATCTGCTCATACTGTCAGCACAAGTGCTTTGAAAACAGACATGCAAAAAGAAAACAAAAAAGTCCCAACTTGAGTGTAATCGATGTGGGATTTAATTATTATAAAGAACAACAAGAATATTTTCAGCAAAATATCCGTGATGAAATTATTCATTCCATTATTGTCAGATGCAAAATACCACCAACTTTGAAAATCCATATCTTCACTATACAAAAGGTTATGAGTTTGTGGTTTTGACCTATATATAGATGCAGAAACTTTGTAGCATGTTTGTTAGGCATATCTCTTTAAGAAGATACAGGTCAACAGTCGTAGTGTTACTATATTATACATCGTTGTATAAGTGACTTTGACATTTTTTACAATGATCAGATGAAATACGTTGCCAATGAAAATATGTATAACCATGTAAGTCAGTTGTCTGTGTTTCGTAAGAATTTATCAATATTTTGTCAAAAATTACTTTACAAGTTTTTCTTTAAACAAAACGTGATCGTTATTGAAGCACTAACGTTTCGATGACAAGTTAACAGTCATCCATCATTGCTGAATATATGAACGTTCGACCTATTAAAGAGGATTGTGTCAATACTGCTTTATTTTTATTTTTTTTATTGTTTGTGTACATATTTGGCATTATTTCATGTTTTTTTTATTTCAATATTTATTCTTCATTTACTGTTTGAGAACAAAATGGATGCGTTTAATTCAATTTACCATCGTAGTAGTCAACGTACCAGAGAAAACTAGGCTCAAAAAGCATAGGAGGAGAGTGGCTCTGTGGTCATTGGAGCCGACTTCCACGTAGGAGGGTATGAAGTTCCTCCCCAGAGGAAAATGTCAGTTTCATAAAAGTGAAATGGTTCATTCTGTGGATATATTATAACAATAAATTTAGAAATAAAACAAAACTGTTAGCAAACTGCTTATCCACTATGAAGAGCCTGTGTTAGAGAATTTGTAAAAGTAAGAGGGCCTGACGTTTCGATCCTAGCAGGATCTTCTTCAGAGGCTGAAGACTTGCTATATTCAGTCTCTGAAGAAGATCTTGCAAGGATCGAAACGTCAGGCTCTCTTAATTTGACACAACTATAATTTAGATCTACAATTCGGTCTACACGCAAGGTTGTACAAAAAACGTTTAATTTGTTTGCATGGGGTTAGGAAAAACGGGGATACACCCCCTGGATCCACGCCCCGAATAGAGAGTAGAAGTTTCATTTTGAAGCCATACCAATTCACCCTGCATGCGTTTTTAGGTAATGGTATATTCCTCAAGCTATATAGACCTGGAATGTCAAAAGTGAACAATATCGTGATAAATGTGTATACGACACAATATGCTTATATATGTACACAACAAAACCTAGGATATCCCGCCCCAATGATTAAAGAAGGAACTTGTTGCAATTCCTCGTCTTAGAAAGCATTCTCATAAGCCCCAACTTTAAACTTCTCAAAAGTAACCTATTTGGTGTTCTTCTCCTCCACAATGTTTCCAGACATTGAAGAGATAAATTAAGGCGGGTAGGGTGAGGGTGTGTTGAAGATGTCAGAATATGTGTGTGTGTGTAGGGGGGGGGGGGCGTAAAGGTTGCGGTTCAACGAAGGGCATGAATGAAAATTTGAAAGTTGAGAGCTTATTTTGCAGGGGAAATATTTCGTGAGGAGCTAGATATTTTAAGTAACGAGCCGTTATTAAATAAATAAAACAAGAGTTTTGGAATTCGGTCTATTATTCAAATTTAAGAACCAATGAAAACATAACGTATAGCTTCTTTTTCAAGTCCCTCCCTCTCAAACCACTTCCGCAACCGGCCCTTACCACGCCTGCACCCCTCCATTCCGACTCCCACACCCCCAAGCTATACCCACAACCTTCCTTTTGGCATCTCTTCCGAGTTTTAAAATTAAACTAAGGCAAAACTACGATATCATGCCTACGTCGTCGCCACGCGATGAACTTCGCTCCTGTATACCGACGTAATTTGGTCATATGCCTCTTTTTATGTATTCATCAATCATTAATCAAGGGAGGTTGTTTCGCAGAAGAAGTGTCAGCCGTATACCTCTATAAAGGAACAACAACAGTTATAGCGTTCAATGAAGTACACAAAGATATCTGAATAACACGACAACAATTAATAGAAAAGTTATTATTAAAGATCCGCAGGGCATCGATTTTTCGACGAACTCGCGATGCCATAGAAACTGAAAGCAAATGCTTTATAATTATCTGTTAGTCGGCTCACGCTTTAATTGCTTGCTCAGAAGCGTCCATGACGGATAATAAGTTATATTATGAAATGGTGAACCATTCTCTTTTTCGAAATCGATGGGTCATTTTAGGAACCTCGTTTTAGGTGACTCGTTTTATGTGCCTCATGTTAGGTGAATCATTAGGTGCCTCAGTTTAGGTTTATTAAAACAAGCTAGAGTATGGATTAGGTCGCGGGTTCTAATTCGAAATTCAATTTCTTTCAGGTCTTTTTTTTTTACAAGATTCAAGCTTTCTTAAACTAAATGGCTTTTGAAAGCCAGCGTACATCATTCTTCAGTTTGGTTATTTCCCTTCCTATTGTCATCCTTCCTATATCTCAATGGGATAACTTTGTTATGTAAATCTTGTCCTTTCTTGAAAGGAGTGCCCCTTGAAGACCACCCATGCAGTCACAGCCGTGTATAGGCCTATATAATATTTGCATATTAAATGGATATCAGTGAGATCGAGAAGCCTAGATCGAGAGGTAAAGCATAGGACTATTTTACTAATGCTGCCGGTACAACTCTTTATACTGTCCTCCCATTTCGTGCACCCCCTGTCTCATCCCCTTTTTTCATCCTCGCAGATCAAGAGTACTTATAAGCATGACCTTACGTATAGAGCGAATTATAGACCCAACTTATATAATAGTCTAAACATATGCCAAACATAGGCGTAGGAGGCGGGGGGGCTGCAGCCCCCCCAACCAATTTTTTTGGTGAAAATTCGGGCAATATGCTGAGAATTTTTCGGGCACCTACTGGAAGAAGAATAATTTG
>KN887841.1:22915-44708 GCA_000934455.1 Apostichopus parvimensis | reverse complement strand
ACACTGAAATCAGTGCCATGATTAGTACATGTAGTAGAATGTTAACAGTGTTAACACTGAAATCAGTGCCATGATTAGTACATGTGGTAGAATGTTAACAGTGTTAACACTGAAACCAGTGCCGTGGTTCGTTAAGGTTGTATAATGTTAACAGTGTTGACACTGAGACCAGTGCCATGATCAGTATATGTAAAAGGTTGCAATACTTCAAAGTCAGTATGTGCAATACCCATCACCATAACAGAAAATAAACATTTTAATAAATTAAGAAAACAATACAAACATGAAGCACATCTGACTCGATGACGTCATATTAAGATTTGATGAAATATTCAGCCCTATGTGTGAACAAACATTAGATCCCTCAGATGGATATCTCCTAAATGTAGATCCCTCAGATGGATATCTCACAAATGGAATCATATTTCTCTTAGCTGTTTAGGGAAGTTGTTCATGACAATTATGTCTATTACAACATATGCTCATTCTACGAGCTTCTCTGACTCACACACTAAATCTATAAAGTAATGTGGCCTCTTAGTCGTTGTATAAGTTTTCAATAGCTAAACTCCATCCCTCACCGGAAAGCTGGCACATTGTTTACATATCATGACTCTGTAAAGTTTAAGCTTTGAGACCCCTACGTTTTATTTACTTGTATACAGGCCTCTTTACTCGACAATATACTATTTTCGTACGCTGCTCTTGGAAGGAAAAAGTAGTCTAAAACTGTCTCAAGCGAGGGGAGGGTGCACATCTCGAAGAGTGGTCAAAGTTTTCATCGACTGAATGTAGAAAATCCCCCGATTGAGCCCCTTTGCCCTGTGGAGTTAAGGGGCATCTAATATAGCGTTATTTTAATGTGCAACAGTGTAGTTTTCTTACTGATAATATGTGAAGTAACAAGATGTTACAGCCTTTGTATCCTTTAAGTATCCTCAGCATAACGCAAACAATGATGTACACATTACAGATGTCTAATTCATTTCCCTTCATTATCTTCAAACCTTAATAATTTACTTACTTGTGACCGTGAAGATCTAGGTAGACGTCACTAACATGGAATGTGCAATAACTGGAACTAGTATTGACGGAAGGACGTCCTCCACTTTCAGCTGTGAGAAGCATCAAGAAATGAAATGAACACTCTTTACTTTGTTTCAGCAAACTTGTTTACAGAGGGAATGTTATGGCTTGATAGGTTCGTCACCGTGTACAATGTGTTTAGTTTATATCATACATGAAATGGTAAATCGGCTTCTCCTTCTCCTAACGCAATCCCTCCACGAGAAAATTGCCTGCAGTGAATTGTCAGTAGCTTTTAATGCGAATCTTAACATGTGCAGCAACATATTCGAAATATGCATTTTATGTAACTTAGTGTTCTCCTCCAAAAAGGTCAACATATGGGAATGATAAGCAGATGGATACTCAAGTAAATAGTATTGGAAACTTCAAGTAATTTGTAGCATTCTTAAATTGATCCTTAATTTGGGCAACACTAGTAAACAACATATATATGGTCAACCCTTGCATACATATGGTTATGTAAATATGAAATATTTCTTTGTGTATTGACATTTAAATTTTCGGAATAAATTAATTTCACTTACCAACAAAAACAGATAATGACAATGAAATGTTCTTTATAAGGGCATCAAATTCACCAGAATGGCTCCCAAAACTGAAAAGGAAGCAAATCACTACCTTAGGCTCAAATATTAATATCGTGTAACAAATACCCCAGATCTCTAATATTAAAGAATGACAAAAAACAAATTAATGAAAATATAAATTGAATAGTCAAAATTTAGGGTCCAATGTACCCCAGATATCTAATATTGGTGAATGATATTGACACTCGTTCATAAGAGCATTTAATATCGCACAATGCAAACTGGATTCTTGATAATAAAATCACCATTTTAGGATTAAGGGGAAATATTTGACATAGCACTGAATGATCTAAAGGGTATTTTTTCTAGCACCTGAGAGGATCACAGATCACTAAGACACCTGTAAGGGTATCGATGGAATGAAGTTAGTAATCCATGTACCAGGGGATCATCCTTAGATGTTATCCCTTGCACTCAAGAGTGGACCATGAAGAACTAATCTTTGTCCTCCCCTCCTCCTCACCCCACCCCCCCCCCCACCCCCAGTGTTGTCTTCCTTGTCAATATCACAGACAAAGAGAATACTTTGAAGTAGACTTACAAGTGAACCTCAAAGTTACCACTCAAAAGCATGTCCATGTTTGAAGCTGATATGGTAAGTTTAGGGCCAGGCCCTGCACGAAGCTCGGAAATCGGAATGTCAAAGTCAACGACTTCTACGCTGTTGATATTAAAAGAAAAATCGATAACTTACATCATGTTTAATAAGCAACTCCTTAACAGTATAGCTACTCGAAAGATGCAGCTACTTGAAAGATAAACTTCCAAAGGCATTTTTTCGCAACAAGATAACAATTTATTCGTTGAAATCAAGTTTTAGTGAAATAACGCGTACTGGACAACAGCATATATATATAGTGAGAGACAGTACCAAAAACTGTGCGATAAACGCATTACAATATAAGCATAAGTTACTTATAGAGGGAAGGATTGCTCTTAAAAATTGGTTGCGCAATTGTTAAAGCTAAGGATCAAAGTTCATTGCACATTTTCTAGGAAATCGAGATTCACAATGAAACTGCATGTAGAGTTAGACGCAAGAAAATGAGGAGGTGGGGGAGGGGGTGGGATTATAAATTTCGTAATGAGATAATTAATTAGTCTTACTGTCAGTTTTATATCGTAATACAACTGTATATCCATTTGCGAATTATATTGAATAATCCAACTAAATTGGTCTGTTAAGTTCTACATTGATAGCATATAAAAGTTTGTACGGTTTATTTGACCGCTAAATGACTCTCGCATAGCTATAGGTATATGAATAAGACGGGTTTTTTTTCTACTAGTCGGTGGGGATGGGGGGGGGGGGTATACGTTAAGGGAAGTGGATGTTGGGAATGAAACTGATATTGAAATTAGTACCAGTGCATGAACAGACTTGGCTGTATTTAAGATCGTTATGTAAAAGAAACCCAATAACATTGAACACAAAAACCTAACAATCGATGGTATTGAATAAACGGTGGCTCACAAAAGGACATTATAAATAATCGTATTAGTCCAAATATCCAACATTTTATAGACATTTTGACATAAATTAGCCGAATTTCTTGATGAAAGTTTCAAAAGTCTGAGATACAATTTTGAAACATCACACTATTTACGGTCTATTTAGTGAAGTTTCCAATGTCTTTTCTGGGCCAAAGTGAGGGAACACAACTTTACAGAAAAGTGTTGTTTAAACGTAAATTTCATTTATACTTCCAAACTTTGTAGCTGATTCCGTGTGATTTGCCGGACTGTGGAGGAATTGGATATTGTTTGACCATCTCCTCTATCTTCTGGACTCCAGCAACACGTACTATGTTAAATGAAAGAAGAAAAAAGAAAACTTATCGAAAAACAGAATATAGGAACAAAGTCTAATCTGTAGCCTGTCAAACCTGTCACTGAGTACAATCTGCCTCTTCTTCAGTGATTACGTCATCAGTGTGGACGTCTGCGTCTACATCTGTTTATCTGCATGCTGCTGATCTAACACTTCTGTCCTCTGCTCCTACATCTTTACTTTTTTACTTTTAATTTATTTCCTAACCAAATGCGCGCATTATCGTTACTAAGTCAGTCTGGATGAGAGTACCGTAGCAACTCGCGCACCTCTTCTCCTACTGCAAAACAATGTAGTAAAACGATAAAGTTTGTAGCCTTGTATCCAGGCACAGAGATTTTTCACACGACTTTGCAACAATTAACTAAAAGTACACCATATGAACAAAAAACCCGAAAGATATCTACGAAATTTATAATCTATGATCAGAACCAAGAAAGAAACTAACTTGTTTTCAAGTGAATGTTAAAGAATTAAGTAATTTCTTAAGTATAAATGATAGATGGTACTTCTTCATTACTGGAGATCTGTTAATGTTTCATAAATATTCTTGTCAGTTTCTTGAGTCGTAAACTACGGCACTAATCCTTCCCTTTTCAAACTTTCTTCATTATGTCTTTTTTGAAAATACAGAGAAATAAATTGGTTTGAGCAAAGGGTGAGTCAAAATCATACAAAACCTATAGATTGGGAAAATGTGGCAAGGTAGGCCAGTTGGTTTTTCAACTCGATCCGGGCCGGCTTGAAATCTTTCGCGAACCAAATTTTGCGCGTGGTCCCCGTGCGCTAGACTAACAAAAAATATGAACACCTGCATACTGATATGAGGAGTTGAATTCCTATCTAGGCAACCTTGCTCAGTACGCTTTAAGTCCATATGGTGTACACACAAGTTGAATAAAGATAGCAACGTGATAATACACATGAAATGGTAAAGTAAAATCGAAATAAACTTACAGAAACGAAATCCGTTGGGAGTGATTCGAGAAATCATGCCCGGATTTACAGCTGCAAGTAACGTCAACATCGACAGCTGGGCGATAAGACTGAACCAAGTGTTAAACATTATCTTCTTCGTGCGAACGTTACTAATTATGTTGGTTATATAATATTAATTAAGCTATGCTATGAGGAACAGTGTATAAGTTCAGCCCTTCAAGTGTCGAGTCAATTTCCTCTGTGACAATGCTATTAGTTGTTAAGTACTCTTTATAAACAGTATTTGCGAATGCAGCTCGTTTCACAGTTCAATGGTTAATTTGCAATGTGTTTATTTTAAATATATACTGTAACCATTTACTTCCTTGTATAGTGCACGTTGTTCACCGTGATAATCTTTTCATTTTGTTTCGAAAAATAAAACGGCGAAAACTTTAAAGTGACGCTACACATGCTAATTGATCGATCTTTTCTGCAGGCTTTCTGTATAGTTCCGTTTTGTTATAATTTTAGTGTTACTAAGAAACCTTCAATGCGTATCGTTCCGCATTTTGAGTAATTTAAATTACCTATAACTAATTTGCGGTACTCTCACTATATTTTCATGAAAATCCGTTACAAACTACATTTAATCATGACACACATACACGCACACACGCACACCCACACACACAAACGCGCACACATATATGTTTGCTGCCCTTAATTATATACAGATATAAATTGAGGGCAGCAAACTTTTAATCCATTATCCTCCACATTGCTTGCGACTTTCAGGTAAACTATAATCAATGGATTGTTATCGCTGTTATGTTCATTTGGGGTTCCTTGTTAACAATGACATTTACATAAGCTAACCCGAACATATGAAATTAAATTGATTCCTAGTTTTGACAAGCAAGCATTGAAAATGACGTAGGTTGATGTTGAAGTTACGCGCAGATCCATGGACCTGTGAAGCATGCAATTCGTGATGACGTCACAGCCATAATATAATAGTAGATTCGAAAGACAGAAATTGTTGTTCTGAAACTTTACCGCGAAACCGTTCTTTGACCGCACGAATTAATAGAAATGATTTTTTTCACTATGTTTTAAAAGGTTGATTTCGTTTGCGTCAGTCACATTTAACAATTTTCTTCATTATCATTATCATGAATGTATTTTCACATTAATGACATATATCATATTTGGGAATACAATGGAGTTAAACATTAGACGAACAAAATGACTAATAGTTCATTTCAACGGTGCTTATCTCAAAGTTGATTCAACTTATCTTTGCTAATATTGACAGATATGTCAGGCATTAATATCAGTAAAGTTGGAAATGTTAAGATGCCGCCAAAAAATATTCAGACCTTTTTACAAATATTTGTAGCAAATTTCAAGAAAACGATTAATTGCTTACATAAAACTTTGCAACAAAATGATAAACTGATCTCGAAATAGTTTTCACTATGTTGCTTTATAATAATGAGCTGTGCTCAGAAATTCGTCATTTCAACAATTTTAGAGCAAAATGACAAATCAATCAAATTAAAAATCTCGTCAGTTTAAGATTTTTGCAACAAAATGATGAATTGAAGCATATTTGCAGAGAAAAATCTTAACATTATGATGGCACATTAACGTTTCCGTAGTTGAGCATGGAAACGTTAAGGTGCCATCATAAATGTGAAGATTTTTTTCGTAAAGATACAAGCAATATTCAACAAAATGATCAATTCTTCAATTTGTAACAAAATGAATATTTCTTGAATATAGTAAATGAGGAACTCTACATTTTGGTGCAATATGACAACATTTATTTACCAAATATCATCAATTTAAAAAAATTCACCAAATGGTAAATAGATCCCTAATATATTTCACCAATTTAACATTTTGCAACAAAATTATGAATTACGCTCGGAAAGTCATCGTTTTAACAATTGTCAGCAAAATGGGGTGAATCTGAAAGGAATTATGAACATATAATTTATACTTATCAATAGCTGCTTCCAGTATACAATATACTATTATGTATTACAATATGTATTAACCAAAAACTACTGCATAGTTTGATATATATGACACAGTTTGGTACGGTAGATTAGAGTGTCCATGGATGATGGATGTATGACGTGACAAATAGTTGACACCGACTAACTGCTTGCATTTAGCCTTTTTTTGGTGGGTGGTTGGGGAAACTTGGGGGCGTTGTGATTACTTTAAAAGAACTACTGTTCTCTCACGCTATCTCTTGGTTATACCTTTTCCAAAATAGTGCAATCGTTTAGTTTTGTCAACAGCTATTTGATGTATTTCCAATATGTCATGCAAAATGCGTACGAAGTAGCAAATTCGGATGCAAAGAGGATAAGCAGATGTTTCTCAAGATCAAAACTACGGTATGAAATGTTTTCCAATAGGGTATTGAGTGAGGGCGGTATTGAATAACTTAGCATGCATATAGACTCTGGATGTGTGACTTGATTAATTCGTACCGCGTAAGATTTGTCGTAATGCGTGAGGCTGGCAGCCAATAAACATTTCTGAATAGTCGAATGAGAACTTAAATTTCAGAATACATACAAAATATGAGTTATTTTCGTTATAGATACATTTCCATTTTTGTCAATAATGGTACTAACCAAAGCGTCAGGTAAATGGCCTATTGTGTACGGGGTTAACAATTTCTGCATCAAGCACAACGTATTTTAACATTTAAAGACATGTTTACTACATAATAATATCAACATTTACTATAATTTCATCGGCTTTGAGTACAGTGTTTCAGTATGTTGCCGGGTTGGACGAATCTAACCGTAGTAGTAATTACCGCCTATGCGATCCGCGTTTTACTCATTACCTACTTTGCAATCCGCGTGCCCCCTCATAAATTTTCAAGGTCGTTAAAAGTGACTCCTCCATAGTTTCCCTTTCGGGAAACCAAAAATAGCTTGTTGTCGCAACCCTAAATTAAACCCACGTCTCCAGCCCGAAATTATGATACTTATATTAATCTAACTCCTTACACCAATGGTAAACATTTGTACAATCTTCCTTAAAACAAATACTCGAATTACTTATATAGCTTATTCACGGGCTTCGAATGCTAAAGTGCAAAAAAAAAAATGACAGTTGAGACACTTTCAATTCAAAAGGAAGAATAACAGAAAATATATATTGTTGCTCGAAAAGAAACCACGCTATTCAAACAAATTCTTGTTCTTGCAATAAAAAGGTTGTTTCATCTTTTCTCCATCGGTTACTCAGAGATGTAGTGGAAAATTAACTCCCTGGAAAGTTCTTTAAAATTTTCCTTAATGGGAATATACAACTGTAGGTCTGTCCCAATTTTCAAGAACCACTGTTGGCAAAGAGAAATCGAAAATTAAAAAACCTAAGAAATGCGATAATACAACTAAAATTTCGACCGATTGGAACTTGTTCTGAAAATTGTGTATCACACTCCCTAATTAGTCATCGTTCATTATTCATACGACTCGCGTCACCCAGTGAGGTGTCTTGTTATATTTTAAATGTTCATTTGTTTATTTAAATCTCGCCTTCTGTTGCTTCTTATTTAATGCAAAATTCATCATGGAACACGAACATTTCGTGTAGTTGTGTAAACATCAGAGAGAAGAAGAAAAAGGATTATTCGCAACACTATTCACCCTCTCGTCCCGTCCCCTTAACAGCATCCCACCTTTCAATCAACGCATCCATCTATAATAACGTTACCAGAATATCATTTATCACCTTTTAAACCCTGAAACACATGGTGACATTTTTTGTTGTTGCTAGAATTCGCAGTCGCGGAGAATAAGAGACTTTGACAATGATTCCAAAAATGTAGATAATCGTGGTTGACAATTTGAAAAAATTGTTTTCATATATATGATGACAACGAACGTACCCAATGAGTATTATAACTAACATTAAAAGATACAAATGAATTAATTGGGTCGACTACGGTTGTCACATCATTAGTACGCATACGAACGTCATTGGTTTAGTGGGCAAATTATAACGAGCAGGCCTTGTTAAAGTTTAGGTCGAGTCGAGACATTACAAGTAATTCAGAGTTACATTCTCGACTTCTATCAGCAGCTCAGTTCATATATCTGTACAAGCAGGTATCTACTATACTCTTTACTAGTAGTAGCTAGTACAAGTATGTACCGCAGCATTATCCTCCTATCTGTCACAATGAGCTCCATTAAGCAAATATAGAATGCTTATAAGCATTACTTCTATCAGCAACTGTTTTCGTATATGTCTGTACAAGCAGGGATCTGATATACTCTTAACTAGTATGCACCTTCCTGCTTGTACAAGTATGTACAGCAGCATTATCCTCCTATTTGTCATAATGTGCTCCAATAAGCACATAATTATAGAAAGCAAACAAGCTTTTCTTCTATTAGCAGCTCAGTTCGTATATGTCTGTACAAGCAGGAATATCGCTTTAATTGTTATACTGTGAACTCGAAGGTTGAACTATAAACGATAAGAGCTGCATACTTCATCTGTTAAATTCGAATGTTTTATACTAGGTACGCCCGTTTTTTTAAATTTTGTTTATTTGCCTTTGCATTCAGTCAGATTGAAAACAAAAATAGTGGTTGTATGTGGAGACGGATTTACAACAAACGATGTACTGCTAATGACTGTGATAAATATCAAGACCTGTTAAATGTGCATTTAAATTATAAGGGATTTCGTAGTAATCCATTGGTTTCAATCGATCTGTTGGTGCAATTCATGTTTCTGTGATAAGAGATATAGCCTGATATGACCGAATATAAGTCTGTTGTTTTACGACTAGCTTTGTTATATCAGTGAGTCACAAGAAGCCGATGTCATTCTCAATTTAAGTAACTGGACTGTCGAATGTCGGCTCAAGTTCGTCACATTGCTCTTTGACAGAAATGATAGAAGGGCGGGACGGTTGGTGGGGTGGGGTTGGGTGGGGTGGGGTGGATGGGGGTGTATGTGGCACTGGTATACCAACTAGCTTCTCTCTGGTGTTAATTACACTATATTGGTCGTCTCCATGACGTTAAATTGTCAACATCGCAGGAACTTGCGTTTCGACTACAGTGACTTTATAGCAATATTCGATGTCGAAAGAGGACAATCATTTATGCGAAAACAAATTTCAGCTAATAGTTAGTTATATTGAATATTTCAGCAGTTGTACTACATATTTCGTATAAGTATAAGGTGTTGTGAAGTCTGCAAGTAGGGAGCAGAAAGCTGTGCTCGGTTACATTATAGCTGCTTAAGAATGTCCTAAGGTTAGCTTAAGGGGATTCACAAGCTGGGCTTGCTAAGACTTGTAAAGACTTGTTAAGAGGATTAAAGGAAAGCTGTAGAAATGAGGAGAAGAGGGTAGAAGGGTTTAAGACAGTTGGGCTGTGGCCTTTGTGAGGTGAGTAGCTGAGGCATGAACGGAGAAAAGGAAAGTGAGAAGATAAGGGTGTGTTTTAGGATAGAGGGTGACAGTGTAGTGTATGTAGAAGAATATATTGGAGGTTGGAAAGGAAGGCTGGATGTTTTCGGAGAATGTAAAAGGAAGCGGTGGTGTTTTTGAGGAGTCTGAGGTAATAAACAAATAGAAGCATGGAATAACTCACTGTGTGCTTAATTATAACCCCGAACTATACCTAACATAAGGATATATTACATTAAAGGGCAATGTCTTTCTGTGTTACACAATCCTTCATGGATGTGTCGTTTACTGTACATTTTGTATGAAGGTCGTACGCAATAATTTTGCTTCATTTCTTGGAATGAGGAATGTACGAAACTCAGTATCAGCTTTCTTGTGCTCGACTTCTCTTAATGGACAACACTATCAGCTCAAAAATATAGAAGGAACTGTTCAAGAAGCGCATGTTAGTACTGTTTATCTACATGCCATACACATGCATAAATAACGTATTATCAGTCAACTATTTGCATTAATGTTAAAGAATGTATCGGAACATTTGGAAAACAAAACATACAAGCAATCTCATACCACATGCTTTATTCTGAGCACAATCAAAACAGATTAATCTGACTCGTCTATTTGCAGATATGAGTCACGTGTGACTGGTTATTGTCTAATAAAGTACATAGGTAATGTCTTCACTTCATGATAATAATAAAATACAGCATATGACGTCATAAACTGTCAATGCACTTAACATATTTACATAAACCATAAGACGAAAAACAAACAACCTGTCTGTGTTACCTCGATATTACAATATTATTTATAACATATTAGGTACAATATTAAGATCTAATGATAATGCAAATCATTATACTGATCAAGTTTTAAAAAGAAGTAAAAAAGCAAAAATTGAAAACTTTAAAAGGTTCCTATTTGCGTTTTACATGACTAATGTTAACCATGGAAAAGGGTATAGAGTACGGAGTGTTGAAAATTAACTATGCGTGACATCTCATTTGTCTCTGTTTGGTAAGCCATTCTAAAGGGGGGGGGGGGTGTTAGTTCGATCCATTGTAATCGTGCTGTAAGCACTTAATGAAGAATAACAGAAATGGTCTTTCACAAAGGGAAAACAATAAGACGCCAATAAGAAAATCAAATATTTTATCCTTGAAGTACATACATGTACATAAAAAGTATCACTCCAGCTTATCACTTATCATCATTTGAAATTGTTACCAAATTATTCATTAAAAAATATCGCCCTGAGAAGATCTTCAAAAGGAGTATGTAGCTGCTGTATGTCTGTTCCAATTTTCAAGAAGCCCTGTTTTGTGAAAACACAAGAAATACTACATATTAAAAAAGAAGAACAAGAAATATCTCAAAAAGATATACCTCCAGAGATATCCCCCTTTAACCCGTCCTCCCCCACCCACCAGCCCCCCCCCCAGGGGACTTTCAAATACATTACAATGAAATTAAATTTGTATCTCATAATTATGTATTTCATGTGCTTCAATTAAACATCTGAAATGTGAAAAAAATTATCATTGTATAAAACTATTATATCATACCTCGCCCAGTGTGATGTTGGTGGCCGTCGGGTGATAACCTTGAAATGATGGAAGATTTCTACCGACAGCACCCATTTCTGAAGATACAATAGGTATCATATGTAGTATATCATATTCATATGATAGGGCTAACATTATAAGACAAAATATGTATGAATTCGAGTTCTGCTTCAAAGCGTCATTGACACTGTCACTCATTGACACTGTCACTGACAATCGTGTTATACTCTCTGACAACAACTAAGAGAGAGAATAGGGACGAGGAGGTTAACATTCAACTACCACATTTCTAAAAGCCTCATTTAACAGGCTTATCTGATGAACACTGTACAAACACACAAAGTTCATATTCAGGAAACCTGCAGGAGTTAAAAGTAACGAGAAATAGTTTGGGACTTTTGAATCCTTATAAGGCGTCTGCTACAATGAATTTCTCTTTTTTAAGTTTAGTATGTCATTTTCTCGTAATTCATTATTTCACTATATTTCCGAGAGGACACCAGTTAAAATTTTGTAGTGTGAAACGTAGGGAATGAATACTGCTTATAAACCCATTCTAAAGCTCAATATTGGTTGGGTCGAGAGAAACTGCCATGGGAAGGGCAAAAAGCAAAGAGAAAACATAAGTTTGTTGGTATAAATGAAGCCCATGTAAACTTTGTTCCTTTTCATTTCCCTGCATTAAAAAGAATAAGATTAAGTTAACACATCTACGTCTTTCTGAGTAACAAAGAACAGTACATATCTTTCACAATCTTTGCGTTGGAGAATAAAACAGCCTATAACGAAGGGGAAACCTGAAAAAACAGCAAATTGAAATACTCGGTTGTGACTGTTTACATCGGCGCTACTTGTCATAGTTATGTAACTGCTGTTTTTCGATCAAACATACACGTTTGGTATCTCAAACTGAAACTTACTGTTGATGAAAGTGTTCATCACCGTAGGTAACAACCTCTTGATCATGTCGATCTGTAAATGAGAAATACAAGAGCTAATAAGTTTGTCTGCCGTCATGCACGAACAAGTATCAGTTCATGTTACAACTGCATTCATCACTATGTCACATTGATTCGTGTTATTCCTTGTAATGATAATAACCCAGTATTGAGTTTATAATACACTTATCTCTGGTGTCGAGATCAACATTCACTCACTCTTAATCCCCATTCCACACCAGACACAAGCACTCTGACGATGACGTCAGCCAATGGTATCTTTACTTTGGTAAATAGTGAGGATTAGTATGACTAATGGAGACTAATGGAGTATGTTTAAAGAATATTATTTACAAAGTGGAACTCGCTGACTTCTGAGTGTGTTTTAAGAATATTATTTACTAGGTGGACCTTGCTGACTTCGAGTGTGTATAAAGATTAATATTTACTAGGTGGACCTTGCTGGCTACGAGTATGTATAAAGATTAATATTTATATATTTGTATATCAGGATCATACTCACTTTCAAGTCACCGATGGCTGTCTCCAAAAGCTCAAGCTTAAAACTAAAAAAAAAAGGAGCAGCAGAAACTGTTCGCTTTTTATTTGAATTTGCAAAATAAGGTATAAGATGAAATTCTTCTATTGTAGTCCATCATAACACCCTACGGGAACAGGGAGGTGATCTCACAGGTGTCAGTCTCTGAACAATAGGTCATTAGTGGTCAAAGAAAGGTGCTATATATATTTAATATTTACACCTTTTTAGAAATACCAATTTCACTTTACACTTAAGAAATGTATATCTATTTCAGTTACTGTATATCTAATGCAAACTATCATGCATGATCCGTCTAAATCAAGATACTTATTATTCACCTGTCGACCTTTGACCTCCAGGTTACGTTCTGTCCTTTCATGGCGACGTTGAAGCTTGCCGTTAATTGCTGTGTAAAGAACACGTAATAGGTGTTTGCCAGCTATCTAACATGTCCTTTTGATTACATATGACGTATATTGTGTTAATCTAACCAGGTGTTTATTTTATTGCATCGAATTGATAGCATTTCATGCTATAAGATCACTTAGTCTAATCTCAACTATGTAGCTCCCACGTTTCCAATTTGTAACAAGGAATCTGTTAATAACAGCCGATTGATAAATTAGTTTCTTACACCAAAGTAAATGTGTGCGTTTTGTATTCTGATTAAACGTGTGTTTATTGAACAGCCGATATAGTATAAAGGATCGAAAGCACTTAGGCTATATCTAAGCCAAATGTTTCTAGCACGATTGGTGTTTGAACACATGTTCAGTAGATTATATACATCAGTTTCAGTTGCTCGAGTAACATACTTACTGCCCCCAAAGTGAACAGGTACTCAAGTGTTTCGTCTTCATGGATGACGTGGGCACTGACGTCTCCACAAATAATGATTGTCATTTTCTCGGTGGTGGTTCTAAAAACTGGTTGTTTTGTACTATTGACATGAAACTGTGTCATCATATCTGGATACATCTTGCGGACCTGTAGCTCAAGAAAATGCAACAGTACGGATTAATATGAATTTGTTCACAGTGTATAAGTAATTTCAAGGAGATTCTTTAGTATCTCAGTGAGACCTCGTATAGCTAGGTTCATAGTTTGTTTGTTAGGATGCATAACACAAATGTCTTATCTGGCAGGGCAGGAAGGGTGGGTGGGATGAGGTTACCATTAAGAGAATTTCAATTCAAGTATAACGATGTGCGAGTTCAAATACGAGATAAACTACGTTTGCAAGTCAATATAGCCAAGTTATAATTTCAGTCATTTAGGATTGAACGGAAATACAAATAGCATGTATATATAGTCTTTTCTACGTTAACTATACGTAAATGTAAACAACATACCTGAGGGAAAACAACAGAGAGAGGAAACCCGGAAGTGTTGAGACTGAATTTGGTCCCTGTAGGAATCTGTTTCAACCAAAAAGTATGGAAATCTTGTTGTAATTATAAATAAGAATAACGATTCTAGAACAAGTTCAACAAAAATAACATCAGCTATGTACGGCATCAGCGGAAGATTGCATGGAAGTAAGTGTATGTCCAGAAAGCATCGTCACCAACTCAGATTTGCAAAACAGTTTATAAACTTACCGTATAATTATTATTAAATGGAGATACAAGCCGTACTAAATATAAAATTACAACTAAAAACAAGCAAGAATTTTAATCGTTCTCGTCGATCCGATTATGTCTCACCTAATTAAGTGAGCTGAGTAAAATAACAAAGAAATTATGACGTCAATCTTCCTCTTTAAACACTTTACTTGCCAAATAGCGTCAGAATTGGTTAACTTGTTCGATCTTTTATGTTAATTTGTGTTAATTTATGTTAATTTGATGTTAGTTTTGGTTGATAGACATTGTCGTTATAGGGAACTTTACACCATATCAATTGTTGGGATTGTAATCTTACAGGTTTTTAAGGTAAGAATTTCTGAATGTAGTGTATGTGTGTGTATATAGTCAATGCATGCTCACCTACACGTAACTGAATGAATGCGATTCAATATATCTGTGTTAACGTATTTCCTACAGTTACTTAATAAACCACATTAGCAAATCTCTTACATCATTCTCCGTAACATTCCGTTCCAGGTATCCGTAACTGTGTAGTACATAGCCTGCACTATTAACGAGGTAGTCGGTGATCCACACGTAAAACATACTGGTCTGATCAGAATCAACAGGTATGCTTGCTATTGGACCAGGAGCCTCAGAGTGTTGATCAATGGCGTACACCTCTCCCTGGGAAACAATTAGATTATTGAGGTCGACACGAAGAGACGAGATGTCTCTGATGCACATATATAGTAGGGCGAATGTGGAAAGTTTAAATATTTAAATATATTATTTGAACAACAAGATTCTTAGAGTGTAGGCGAATGGCATACACATTTCTCTGTCAATTTCATGTCAGGTGAGATGGATATAGACGAAAGACGTGCTTTATGTATGTACAAAGGTAGCACATTCTGCGTGGC
This sequence comes from Apostichopus parvimensis, assembly GCA_000934455.1. Lineage (NCBI taxonomy): Eukaryota > Metazoa > Echinodermata > Holothuroidea > Aspidochirotida > Stichopodidae > Apostichopus > Apostichopus parvimensis. The sequence continues at coordinate 29,281 of KN887841.1, read as the reverse complement.
ACACGTAGTCTCTAGTAGAAACAATGTTATTGGTCCGTTTTACCCAAACTTCAGATACAACAAAGCCTCATACGCAGTATATATACTTTATGATTTACACATGTGATGCTTCATCAAAGTATGGCTGATATATATGAACATAATGAAAGGGAATATAAGGTACATGCATGGAAAAATAACTGAAGTCCAGCAAAATCAAAACATAAATTATAAAAATTTACAAACGGGTGTGCAAAAACAAGGCACTGAATTAAATTCGTGGAACATAAAAGTGTGTGCATTGGATTGACAGCTTAACAACCCCCGCAATCGGAGCCTCCGCACGATATGGTTGTGAGATCGAGTACATCGAGTACATTAAGGAGAGTTAGCTCAGTGGTTAACGCCGGTGCATTTCAATCATAAGGTCCCGAGTTCGAGTCATTCTAAGATTAATGTATGTCGTCCAGTTACAGAGTTGTTGACAATTGACAATTCATATAATCATGGACGTTAAATATGAATCTAAGAGACTGACTTCGGTAAGCTTACGGCTTTGATAAGCCAATGATGGCTTCTTCGCGAGATCCTGCTTGCAGGAGGATCTAAAATACATACATACATACATCTAGTGATGTTAAACGAAATGCCTTGGATGAATATGGAACAAAGTTACAACACAGACCTATCTGTAGGGAATTATGTGATTAACTAATGTACCATGCAAAACACCGTCATTACTGGTACAGAAGGGAAAAACGTTTGAGAAGAATTACTTTCAACTATTTACCTTATGTTTGATATCAAAGCTGGCCATTCGCGGCACCGGGTTACTGACAAAAGAATAGTCTAGCTCTAGTCCGGCATAGATTTCTTCAAGCACTATAACAAAAACAGAATCGGATTGATGTAAAGTACCAGGAATTAAGGGCTTATGTTTTTTTTTTACATTCCGACGACTCACCAGTGGTTTGCAGTTTTGCAAAATATAATGAAATGCATTGATGTGTGTGTATATATGAGCTAACGTTCTGTAAGTTAGAACATACATTACATATATTAATGCATGTTTATCTCTTAACGAAATTACTCGGTTTTATTAATTATTTAACAGATGAATTCTTCCTTAGAGTAAAAAACGAGCTATGTGTGGTTATATAAAGATGATTCTTGAACCAACCAATAATTTGAACCAACCGAAGATGACGTGGAACTAACAGGTCTTACTTTCATGTTTTAGTACGGAGACTTGATTAAGTCGAAGAGATTTCGATAACTCTATGGGTCAGACTTATTTCAAGCATCTGATTTGGAACAACATGTTGAGTGAGATTCCTGTTGATTCCATCACATAACCTAGAAATGGTAACCAGTGCAGAGGCGGCGGCAGTGGGTTCAATCGGGATGGGAATGGTCGAGGAGGGATATAAACTTCCGTGGGATATATGACTTTGATTTGAGGAAGGGAACCGCAAACTTACCTCAAGGCTGGCAAAGTGAAGTCTATTCTGTACCGCAAATAACAATATTTTAATGAAATTTAACAAACCCGTACTTTGTTATTACTTTACTGTCAACAAAACGGTACTATTCATTATATTATATTTAAGGTCTTTCACAGGCCCGGCGTAGAGAGAGAGAGGGAAAGGGGGGGGGGGGATAATGGTCACGTTTAGGTGTATCAACCAAGATGGTCTAAAACGTCAAATACATAGCATAATTATTTTCATATCGAAAAGTATTTGCTTACTTGTCAGACTCCTCAGCTGTTGGTTTATCATGTTAGTTGTTTCTTGAAAAATTTGTGGGCAACTCTGTACAGGAGAAAATGGATTAACTATGAATGAGAATAGAGGTATCGGACAAAAAGTTACGAAATTTGATAATCAGATAACTGTAATGAACATGGCCCTTTGGGATGAACGTTTGTGTGTTTACTTTTGCACAATGATTTGTTGTAGATGATAAATTTAGACTCTTCGAGAATCTTAGTTGAATATCTTGAATACATATCGTACGTGATAAATATATTTTCATCATTTATTTATTGTGCATTTGATCATTAAAAAATAACATAATGAGTTGCCGATTTACTCCTTTTAATTCTATATCCTTTCTATAATGCTTCGTCTCGGCATTCTTTCTATTTTCAACTTGGCGCTTGTGTACTGAAAAAATATTCTTCTTTTTCTTCTTCGGCCGCCGTCAATACTGACGATTGGCTACCAGTTTGACGCATCTCCTTATCTCCTCCTTCCAGGTAGTTCTGTTCTGAGATAGACGCTTAGCTTGCGCTAGGCTCAATCCTGTCCATTCCTTGATGTTGTCATACCACTGTTTCTTTTGACGTCCAACCTTCCTCTTTCCTTCTACCTTCCCCTCTATTACTTGGAGTGTCAATGCACTAACCCTTCCTCTGAGGATGTGGCCAAGGTAAGTGAGCTTTCTGTTTACTATTTCTTCAGGCAACTGTCTCTTCACACCAAGTTCTTCCAGGATGCTCCTGTTCGATCTTTTCTCTTTCCAGCTGATGTTCATCATTCTTCTCCATAGCCACATTTCGGCAGCAAGCACCCGGTTCTCATCTGCTTTAGTCAGAGTCCAACCTTCCAGGCCATAAAGAAGCACACTCCATATCAGAATTTTGACAAGGTTCATTTTTAGTTATGTTGAGAGGTTGCCATCTTTCCAAATGTCCTGAAGCTCCATCATTCTTCCTTTGGCCATTCCAATCCTGGCTTTGATGTCTGTTGTGCAGTTCGCAGTGGCGGTTTTCACAGAGCCCAGGTACTTGAAATGGCTGACTTGTTCAACTTCTTCGCCGTCTTTCTTGATGTTGTACCCATTTGGTTCGCCTTCAGCTACAAGAAGTTTTGTTTTCTTCACATTCAGCTTAAGGTTCATGCCTTTGCCAGATTCATTTACAGCCGTTGTTAGTTCCTCAATTCCTTCGAGTGATTTTTCGAGGAGTGCTGTATCATCTGCATACCGGTAATTTGAGTTCGGTTGGCCTCCTACTTTGATGCCGAAATGTTCCACGCCCGCTTCTCTCATAGCTTTCTCTGTAGGTCACGAACAGATATGGTGATGCGATGCAGCCTTGTCTCACACCTTTAGTTAGGCTAAACTCATCTGTGTTCTTGCCATCCCATATGATCTTTCCTCTTTGATTTATATAAAAGGACTGCAGTAGAGAGACCAGATGTGTTGGGAATCCCATTTCCATCATTACAGTAAAGAGTTTGACATGGCTGACGGAGTCGAACGCCTTGGAATAATCGATGAACATGATGAAGACTTTCTCACCTACCGCAAGTATCTTTTCAATCAGTATCTGCAGACAAACCAGCATATCTCTGGTGCCTCGACCCTTTCGGTAGGCAGCTTGTTGTTCTGGCAGTTCTTGTTCCAGTTTTGCTTTGGGGCGGGCTATGATGATCATCAGGAGAACTTTGCTGGTGTGACTGATGAGTGCGATGGTCCTGTAGTTTGAGCATTGTTTGGGGTCACCAGACTTGTATAACATCACAAACTCTTGTATTTTCCAGTCTTCTGGCCATTCACAGGTTGTCCATATGCGTGTGCATAGTCTGTGCAAAGCCTTCATTCCATGCGGACCTGTTGATTGTATGAGCTCGGCGGGAATTCCATCCAGACCTGGTGACTTCCCAGTCTTGAGTTTGTTCACTGCTTGTTCAACTTCAGATAAGAGAGGTGGTGGTTCAGGGTCTTCGACCGGTGTCTCTGGCATGAAGAGTGGATTTTCTCCTCCTGGTTTTCGAAACAGATCCTGACCGTATTCCCTCCATCTGCCCATGATGTCATCCGGTACACTGAGTATCTCTCCATCACTGTCCTTGATGCAAGTCTGCTGTGTTGGAGTAGATTTATTCTTCACTGATCTGATCTGTGCAAACATTTCCTTGGATTTTCCGATGTTGTCATAGTTTTTGATCTGTTCGCACTGCTCTTCAAGCCATGCTTTCTTGTCCCTTCTAATGCATCTTTGGATCTTGGCTCTCACATCTTTATAGCGATGCTCCAGAGCTGGTGAGTTTCTTTGCTTGCGCAGTCTGCTCTTTTCCTCAGCTAGATCAAGCACTTCTTGGTTAATCCAGGGCTTTTTCGGGGTTCTTTTGACTCTTCCAAGTGTTTGTTCAGCTGCCTGGGTCAAGATAGTTTTGTAGCTCATCCACAGGTCTTCAGGAAGTTCCGGTCTTGTTTCCCTCGGTGAAAATATGTTGTTTGCCCCGCTTCGGAAATGTTTTTCCGTTTCCTCCAGAAACTTGATCTTGGTTGTAGAGTCCTGCATTAGTTTCACATTCAACTTGCCTGGTCTCCCTTTCCGTCTGGTACAGGTTGGCTTCACTCGCATCTTTGCTGCCAGTAGTGTGTGATCTGTGTTGCAGTCCGCTCCAGGATACGTCTTCACATCCAGCACACTTGATTTCCACCTTCTGTTTATCATGATGTAGTCAATTTGGTTTCTGTAGCAATCACCAGGTGATTTCCATGTATACAGATGCCTCCTATGGTGTTCGAAGTGGGTGTTCATGACAGCCAGGTTGTTGGCACAGCAGAATTCCGCCAATCTGTCTCCCCTTTCATTCCTGCCCTCTAGACCGAACCTTCCAATTCCGCAATTCTTGTCTTCTCCGTTGCCAACCTTAGCATTCATGTCGCCCATGATAACACAAATATCTCCATTCTTGATCTTATTCATGGCCGAATGCAGCTGCTCGTAGAACTCCTCGATAGTTGCATCATCATAACTAGATGTTGGGGCGTAGACTTGCAGTAGGGTTATTGGCTTGGGCTTAGCAAGAAGTCTGGCAGTGATTAGTCGGTCTGAGATGGGATTGAAGCTTGCAAAAGCTTTACTGGCTGCTCCTCTCAAAATTATGGCCACTCCATTTTCTCTCTTTCCGCTTGTTTTACCAGAGAATAGGATTTTGGTGTCTCTGTCCGGCTGAAAAGATCCTTCTCCTTTCCACCTGGTTTCACTGAGGCCAAGAACATCCAGGTGCAGTCTGCCTGCCTCTTCGAGTAACAACTCCAATTTCCCATCTTCATTCAGAGTTCTAACATTCCATGTTCCGATTCGAAAATCATTTCCTTTCTTCCCCATCAGGTTGACATGAGTCTGCTTGGTAGTGTTGCCATCAAGCGTTATCCTTTCCGAAGAGTTTGGGGTAACGCTGTCATCACTAGCAATCCTCCCAGGCTCAGCGACCTCTTCCTCAGTAACATCACTGATGGGTGTCCTGAGGGACCCAGCACCCATCTGTTTAACACGTATTCTCTCTGATCTGCGTCTCATCATGGTTTTCTTGGGAAAAATTTTAGGACAGTGGGCTCCCGTTACCTTCTGCCTCGATGCTACCCCGCTGACTGGGATTCCTGTGGAAAATGCGCTTGGTGTGGTGTTATTTCCTGCACGCCATCCAGGTATGTTGCTATGGCACCGTCATGAACAGCTTTTGCTAGATGGCCGTTGGCTCCCAAGTTTGAGCTCGTCCGCCCTTGTAAAAAAATGGATCTTGTTTTTAATTCCATCAGGGTGTCCAGCCACCCTCCTCACTAGATTCCTCCAGGAAAAAAGTGGGGTTGACAGTTTAGTCGCTGACAGTTCGACCCTGATACAGGTGGTACTGGTTTGACAGGTTACCAGTAGCAGGTAAGACCTTCCAAAACATTCCTGTAATCATTAAACATTACTGTGAAAGTTCTCTACCGCTACAGTCATGATAGCGTGATTTGCAATTCATATTTTGGAGAAAATATACAAACAATGTTATCAAAATACTATAGAGCCCGTGTGAACAGCTACGTTCTCAGGTAAGCACAACATGAAAAACTCAAAATCGTTTTGTGATGTCCAATTACGTAAAATTGCAACGTTTTATATGGTAGTCATGGTTACGTACCTCCTCGTTCAGATAATCCTCTAAATAGGCTGCTGCCTTGTCATTTATCCAGCTGAATGAAAATTCAAATGAACATCAGTTAATAAGACAACTTTAGGATTACACTTTCAGAAAGTACTGCCTTGTTAATTAAGAAATGTTGTACTAATGGTAATACGTGCTACAATTTGTGATTCCTGAAGCCGGATCTCGAAACAGATACTTTGAACAGACTTTATGTTAATGAAATGGAGGTGAACGACAGCTTAAGGAATCACAAATGACTTCGAGTTGGTTAGAATCATGTTTGATCTTTAGAGCAAGTATGTCACCAAAAACAGAACTAATATTGTTCGATACAGGTGACAAACGCCTACGGTGGAATTACGACCTTCCGTACCGATTTCGAACCTCTGGAATCAGCGTTCATAGCCTAGTGGTTAGGGTGTCCGCATATAACGCGGGAGTCCCGGGTTCGAAT